>VYXD01016636.1:48602-127424 GCA_013397195.1 Hylia prasina
GCCCAGAGATCGAATGCTGTTTTTCAAGCTTCTGTCTAAGAGTTTTTACACTTTAAACAACACAAACCCTTTCCCATGAAGAACTCATTGGGCCAAAATTCATCAGCAGTAAACAATTATATATTATGTAGCAGAAAGCCCCCACAAGCAAACAAACACCAGCACAAACCAAAATACAAAGACAACTCTGTTTTACTATTTAAAACAAAACCCCAAACCCAAAAACAAACAAAAAACCACCAAACAAACTAAAATCAAACCCAAATTTAAAAAAAAATTTAAAAAGGAAGGAGCAGGGCAGGGGTAGTATCTTAGTATCTTTCCCTATGTGCAAATTTGTCTTTCTGTGGTGGCTACCTGCAATGATTCCCTTTGGAACAGACTTAGGGTAAATGTTGACTCCTTGGACATCCCAAGAAATGTCTGTTCATGCTTGGTGTTTTGAATAGAAACCCAATAAATCACTTGACAAACGAAAGGAAAGAGGCAGCTTGTTCCTTCTCCAATAAATAACTTTATAACTGACTTGTGAGAAGTGCAGTCTTTTAGTGGACACTTCAGTGAGCTGCCAGAAGTCATTTGGAACAATGGGCATAAGAATATTTGAGTTGCCTGAAAAATACCACCAGGCTCCTTTCTTTTTCAAAGTAGTGATCATAATACAAACTCCACCCAAATCATCATGTCTAATCTATGCAAAAAATCCAGGTAGTTCTTACTGGGGAGGGGAAATGCAGGAGGGAGGAAGGCAAGTTGCTGTCATGTGTGGGTTGAGAAGGCCGTGTAGGGGACAATGTGACCATGACGATGTGCCCATGGGATAGAAGTTGTACAGGGTATGTGACTGATACAGCAAGGCTGGTTGGAATGGGTTGGAAGGGAGGAAATGTGTACAATTGCCTGGAAGAGCCAGGGAAGTTGATACGCTGGTTTTGGACAAACCTAAACAGTAGCCTTGAAGAGAGAAGAAAGTCCTTCTGCTGCCAGAAGTTATAGATGTTCCAGTCAATACAAGTACAGTCCCCGAGGGAAAAGTTATACAGTCAAAAAGCAATTCCTTGCTTCTTGCCAATGAAAAAGCTTAAGGGACAAAATAAAGGAATATACCTGATCCAATTCAGGTCTATAAAAGCAAATAATAGCTACTGGTGCTTAATGCAAAAGCTGCTACAAGTTTCCTTTTAAAAGGAGAGGTAATGGTATAGCTTTAAGACTGAAATTCAACTGTCTGATGCCAGAAAAGATGTTAAGATGAATGAAGATGACAGAAAGCTTCTGCCTGTGACTTTTAAAATGAAAGCCTGAAAATAACTTGTTTTACAAGATCTTCTCTAAGACAGCAAAATTTTCTAGCTTAGTCATGATGAAGTTTTAAAATAATCCCTTAAATAAATTTTCTGCTTATCTAGGTTATAATTTTTCCATCAAGTGGAAAAGACATGAAAGCAAACCAAACAATGAGAAAACCCTAGTGATTCAGTGAGATAACCCTCTTAAAAAGTATCCTGCCCTGGGCATGAACGTTCTCATCTTGTTCCTCTCTGAGATGAGGTCCAGACATGTCACATCTCTTCCTCTAGCCCCTTTGCCAACTTAGGGGAAGGAAATCTTGGTACATGAACTAGCAGGAAGCAGCCAAAAACTTAAACAAGCCCTTTGGTGAAGATATTCCAAAACAGATCTTCAGAGTCTATTGAAAAACACACGTCCCATCTTACAGGGCTGGCCATCCTTGTCAACCCATACTACAACACGAAAAAGCTGACATTTCAATGAAGCCTTGTCTTTTTATCCTGTCTGAGATGACTGAGAACATCCTGAATTTGTTCAGCTCCAAAGTGTTACTATACTTTCCTCTCTTGGACTATTCCCAGCCTGTAAATTGGACCAAAAAAAGACATCTTCAATAATAAACATCTTATTCTGTGTGATGTAGAAATACAGCTGCTAGATATTTGGGTTTTACTTCATTGCTGCTGCCTACAGAGTGAGTCCAAAGTGCAGTGAACTTTATAATATCATGTTACTTTGACAGAAATGTCCTTGCACTAATGAAAGAATTAACAGACACTGGCAGCTATAAGGTAATAAAGCAATTCTGTGATAGCAGAAGAGCTACCAGGAAGAAGGCTGGAAAAATTCATTCCATGGGTTTTGCACACTTTGTGCCTTGCAGGTGCTCTTGCTCTTAAATTTCATTTAAACTTAGAATGATTGCCCTTGGGGTGCTGGGTAAAACATCAGTAAACATCGGTATTGACTTCACGAGAAGGTCATATTGAGATCTAGGTTATTTATTGCTGCACTCCTCCTTTCATTTTGTCCCTAGCAAGCTGTTTGATAAAGTTTATTTCTCTTTCTTCTTTGAATGTGACTTTTCCAGTAGTGTAATACTTTTTTCCAGTAGTGTTGGTGAAGCCCTGACTCTGTGTGCGTATTCTGGCGAAAATTGTGTTCTGGAACACGTTCAGGGAGAAAAACCCATTCAACCACCCAGCTGAAATCATTCAGTGCTGTAGTACTCAGCATGTATTCAGCTTCTACTACTATTAGTAAGTGTAACACCTGTAGATGGTTTGTGCAGAAATCATAAGGCATTAGCATTCCCCCAAGTTCCTTCATGCCTCTGTGAGCACAGCATTGCAAGATGCCATATTTCCCCTCAACTCTGTGATACACAAGAAATTGTTTTTTCACACAGCTTGTGGATAACAACATCCAGAGGAGGGCTGAAGGTGACCAAAATAAATGTAGGGGAGTAAGTAAATGCCAAATGGCAAACGAAGTGTGCTCCCATTTAATTGTGAGAAGGAAAGCAAATGTTTCCAATAATTTATATTAATAGGCAGTCTGTGGGCTCAGAATAAATGACCTAGTATTTTTTTTCTAAATAACAGATAAACCTACAGTCAATAGAATATGATTTAGTCCTCTGAATAAAAAGATCTCATAGATTTCCTGTAACCAAAGGTAATTTCCAGAGGAATTATTCTTGACAGAAACATGCAATCTTTAATTTCAAAATAAGATTCTGGTCTTAATTGGAAGATTCTATTTTTGCCAGAGAAACTTGTTTTCTTAATCTTTTTTCTTCAGTATCCCTCATTACCTATTGAAAAAGAATTTGAGTTTTTGTTTGTTTATTTGCTCGTTTAGGCACCCGGGAAAAAGGTATCTTATTATAAAATGTTATAGATGTGAACAAGGGATCTCTACCCAAGTGAAATTGAAATGAAGTTTTTTAAGAGAGGTTTCTTTTGCTTAGAATTACTTCGCCAATATCATCAGATCTGAGTAATTTAAAATATACAAAAATATCAGAACTACTCAATTTAAAAAAAGGCAACCATTTTTTTCATTAATGAATAAACACTGTCCTCCTGATTATATATTTTGACCTGAATCTTGAAATTCTTTATAAATATGACTTTGTTCTGGTTTTTGTGATCAGGAGCTCAATATCCTTCCAGATTTCACTGTGGTATGCAATAGAATTGACCACTCATCTACTAGTTACAGCATTAAGTTCCATGGTTGTGAACCTCTTTATATTAATTCAGGCTGAAAGCAGAAAATGACCTTATTTTTAATGCAGATTTTCCTGAATTCTTACAAATGCTGCCCAAATAAATTTTTTTTTAAACATAAATCTTCATGGAAAGTAACTTTACTCTCTTTCCATATATCATTGAACAATGAGAATGCACATTTCCCTGAACATTTCATGGTTCTAAACCATAACTTTATTGGTGCTCTTTGGTTCTATCTGAATATCACAAAACCAGAAATACAGTGTCTGGATACTTTGGGATTTATTTGTTTGGGGGTTTTTTGTTTGTCCTGGGGGGTTTTGTTGTTGTTTGTTTTTCTGTGTTTAAGCACAATGAGCTTCTGATTGAATTAAACCAAGTTTGACATATTTTAAATTGTACATCTATTCTGAGTTCCCTTATCAGTATGAAACCAGAATCATGAGACCACCATATTGGTTCCATCTTCGAAATTAGGGAATATCAAGATTTCTAAGACTGTTATTCTACATTGATAGGAAATTTCTAAATGAATGGCACAAGACCTCTGGTTAGGGTGCTATTAAAGTAAACCAGTGGACATGAAGCCATTGGCATATGCTCCTTGTTTAGAGAACATTAATTTAGTTCAAGTTTTATGAATGGCCTTGAAGTGATCGCTGAAACTCCAAGGAAAAAAATACTAATGAATTTTGTGTTCACCTTCAGAAAAAGCTATTAATAAAAATCATATTTTTTAGTTGTACACTAAACTGTTCTTGCAACTATTCTTGCATTCTTTTTTGATTAAAAAAAATGTTTTTTCAAAACTTAAAAAAAGAGACTGGTTTCATAGAAATATTTTGTAGTTCCATATGGTGACCAGTAGCCAGTTTTCTGAGGTTGGTCTTGAGAGATACTAAGCTTTATCCCTTGTTGAGTAGTTTCTTCATGTTTTTGGTTTTTCCCTCTATGTATGCTTGTAGATGCTCACTAATTAGGAACAAGTCAGAAGGGTAACTGTGTGCAATGAGTCATAATGTGGAACCTTTATAACATGCATAAAAGAAAAAAAAAATTAGAAATAGTTGAAAGTCGTATTCTATCAAGTGAAATCCAGAGTCTGATTTGGCATTTGTAGTTTTGGTATAGTCAATGGAAATATATCTTCCCCTGCCTGACCTGAATTTGTCCGCAGGATATACAATTGCAGAATTTTGGTGTTTTATCTATAAATTATTGAATGTTGAAATACAATGTCCAAATTGCCTTATTATTACTTAGTAAAAGGACAAACAGGTTATTAGAAAGAAAATAAAAATTATTAGGAGATGGAATGCATTTTCTGGGATCTTTCCAGTGACATCCAAAGTGAGAGGATGCTCCAGAGTCTCGTGTCTTCTCCCACTAACTGCAAGTTTCCTCTCATGAAAACAGAAGGAATTACAGAAAGTAGGAAAAGAATGAGTGGGAAGCAAGAGAGGTGGGTATATTAATGACAATGACCAGTTTATGGGGAGGTAGGAAAATTTCTAGAGGAACTAAATTGAAATATAGAGACAGGAACTTTTCAATTCAATGACAAACACACTGCCACAGGACAGTTGCATGAATAAGTGTTTACAAGGACTGAAAAACTGCTATTCGTGTCACAAGAAGTATTGCTCTGGTAAGAAAAGATATTAAAATTATATTGTGCACTTTAATAGAAATAGAATGGCACTCCAGGGCATGAGTTCAGTATGAAGTGATGTAGGCTAGAAAGCAAGTCTCCCTTTGGGCAGATAGGATTTTGAAATCCTGACTCATGAAAGATTTCTTTACATTTTCTTTGAAGTGTCTGCTACAGGATCAGACAGAGCACACTGAACCATGTGTCTACTGGTTTGTGCTACAGAAACACCTTGCTTTCATGTCTTCCAACTGGAAACAACCGATTGGTTTTGAACTTTCTCTTGAGATGTGAGCACCTTCATGAGCAGATTTAAGTTGTGCTTAATTTTGAACCTCCTGATGTATCAATATTAGGTGAAAAAACCTCCAGCTAGTATTGTGGGGAAAAAGTGGGACAATTGCTTAGGCTTTCTTATATTTTTTCATAATGTTCTGAGCTAAAAAATACAGTTTCTTTCTTCCGATTTACAAAATGCCTTTATTTTTGTTAACAAAGGACTGGACAAAGTCTCTGTTTAACAAAGAAGCCACTATCTATGTGACTTTAGTACTGACATTTGGTAAATGTCTACTGAGAAAATTTACATTGTACTGCACTATTTAATTTTATTATTGTCCTATATTTGCAGAGATTTGATTGAAAAATTAAGAACTGCCTGTGAGCATTGCTCTATTGTATTAGTCAAAAAATAGGTTCTTACAGACATACACAAAAATTGTTCATTTAAGAATTATTTTACATGCATTCTTCTCAGCTTTATTCACAAAGAACATTTCATTATTCACTGACATCACATAGGCTCGTGTATTTTTCCTGCAGGTATAAACAAGCAGGTATCCACAGTATGTTTCTGCTGTTGTCCTCTAATCAGGCAGTTATTCTTACTGGATTGTTTGGTTTTTTTACGTCCGAGTTCAACTTATATCTCACAATAGGATTTTCTTTGTCAAATCAATATAATACTGGCATATACTGAAAGCAGATTGTCTTGATTTAGAAGACAGGTATCTACTAGGGAAAGCTGGAGTTTCCTTGGAATGGAGAGTGTAAACCCCCTCCCTCTGAATTACTATAATTTTGCAGTTAAGGGCTTTCAGGCAAAGATTTGGGAATAAGAATAACAGTTCTTTTACAAGGAATATTAAAAATACAAATCTAGTAGTACAAAAAGACAAGCAAACAAGCAAACAAACAAAAAGCCCAGAAAACCCTGACAGAATCAGGGACACGACCTGACACCCTGTTGGTCAGGGTGTTTGGAAGCAGTCCTCCTGGAGAAACAGATGCCCCCTCTGTTGGAGTAGAGATGATCCCGCTGGGGAAGGGTCCAGTGATGGTGAGATGAGTCTGATGAGTCTGATCTTCCTCTGGAATCCAGTGGAAAACAGAATGCCTGGTGCTCTGAGTCTCAGTTTCTATCTAGGTAGGGACCCTGGAGCCCCCACCCACTGGGTGGAGCATCTCACAATGGGATGATGTAAATGTGTCATGTCATTGGTGAGCCTTAATGGCCCATTAGCAGAAAATATCCCCCGGAGGGAGGGCGGGTGGTGAAAGAGATAAGAAACAATACCCCACCTGGTTTTAACAGCTGAACCATTATCAGAAAGGCATCTGCCCCCCTTCCCCAGAGTAACAGATAAAGAAAAGAAAAAACAAAAAAAACATTTCCCCAGCCGCTTTCAGCAGATGAAAATAGAATACACATTTTTGCATCCATAACCCAAGATACAGATTTATGTGTTAATGTTAATGGAAAGTGTTTTTGTTGATAATGCTAAAATAATTAACACATTTTTAATGAGAATTTTTAAATACTGTTTTTGCTTACTAAAGTAACAAAATACTTATATCAACTCTCCAAATTATTTTGGTACTGGAATACCCAAGACTTTAGTTTTATCATTTTGGTCAGAAATCTCATTTGATTCATTTACAGATGACATTATGGTAATCAGAAGGAGTTAAGCAAAATAACTGACTTTTTCTCATATGAAATAGGCTCTTCAGCATGGCTTCTTTTAGATTCAAAGCTAACTGAATCATCAGGATCCGTATTTCATCTTCAACAACTATTCAAAATCCTACATGCAGGGAAATATAGTAGTATTTCTGTAAAACTTCACAGCCTGAGAATACTTGCAAATTTCTCCCTCTCCCTTCCTTCTGCTGTCCACTTCCAATTTCTTTTTCCCTGGTTTTTTTTTGCCAGCCTTCCATATTACTATCTCTAATTTTACTTTTCATTTTCAAGTCAGTTGAAAAATCCTCATATCTAAAGGTCATTGCAAACTTTTTTTGACCATGTGAACATAAATTGCAAGGGGTTTTTTTACAAATTAGTAAAAATTCCTGTTCCTTCCAACTTTGCCTGTGGATCACACTGTCCCCTCCCCTCCTCCACAATGATGAATAGTTAGTTATTCCACAACGTCAGCCCAATGAAAACCACACAGCCACTGTCCACTGATTTTTTTTATGGTTCATCCAAAACTTCTGTTGGACAAAGGTTCATGATCCATGACATATATGACACATGATGCACTTGGTATCTCTTTTCAGCTATGCCTCTGATGTTTTTCCTGCCTATATCTATTTAATCTTTATTCATATTTATAATAATTAAAATTATTTTATTTTTTCCTGTTCTTGCAAATAAAGAAAAAAATGTACTGAATCTGAGATGTCAATGATCATTGTATCAACACTTTCTCAACTGTAGATTTATACTCTGCCACTCTGTTTAGCCACAGTGGAGATTTTCAATTTAAAAAAATGTTCAAAATCAAGTTTTACAGAACTTAATCTTGATAAACAGGTATTTGGTTGGAAGTATATATTTTTTTCTAATTCTGGTTTCATTACTTTATTAAGTGGAATAAAGAGTTTGCTCACTGGATGCTATGCTTATGCATTTATTTATTCTATGTGAAATGTGCTTCAGTCCATAAGTTATCAACATTATTGATACATAACTGTGCAAATGGCCTGTAGTTAATGAGATTTACAACTTGTAGGGTGAATTCTATTTCAGGAACTATACAGTTTCTGAAATGTACAGTTCCTAATGTATATATTTAAATTAAGCTTTTAAAAAATGGTTACCAGTAACCTGAAGGGTTCATGTTGTCTTTATCACAGGGAATAAGCAATCTCCAGGCTGAAACAGACAGCAATCCCACTGGATGACGCCTCAGCAAACCACATGGCCTTCAAGGACAGAGGGTAGATCAATCTGTAACTGTTGAGTCTAAACCTGCACCTTTTGCTGCCAGTTTCAGACAAGCAGAATCATTATAAGTAGCTTCATTAGGGGAAAAAGGTGAGCTATGTTAGGGTGAAAGCAATGAATTTCAGTTTAATCTCTTTTTTTATCCTCTCTAAACCATTTAGCCTGCCCGATGTTTCAGCACTATTTTAAAAGAGACATTTTTTTTTCTACCACTCTGTATGTTCCTTGAAGAAAGACAAACTTTTCACTTTAGGAAAAATGCTGGATTGCTTGATTTGAAGTTCTTTGAATCAGTAAATATAATAGATGTGTAAGAGGACTAGAGCCAGAATGGCTTTAAATCTTTTTTTATTGCATCATGTAATATCTAGTTTTCTAATGTAGATGTTTTTCTTGCCCCATAGAGTTCTCAGTGACTGTTCTAAAACTCCCACTCTTTACCTCAGAAATAGTTTTTTCTGACCTTTTCTGTGGCAAGATTTTCCTGAAAGACTGCTAAAATTCAATGGATAAATATGTCCCCTGAAAAGTACGCCGGTGGCCATGCACATAATCTAATGTCCCTCAATGATAAATTATGGTGAATGGAAGGGCAAGAATCCCAGAGATTAATTTTAACCCTTTTCACTATATCTGGCTCAGAATAATCTGAAAAGTACTTTTATCCTACTGAGACAAAAAGGATACTGTGGAGAATAACCATATTGCTAAATACACTTTTTGGTAAATACCCTCTTCTACCCCAGCTTGTATAACCAATGGTTCAGCAAATAGTTTCTCAGGATCAATAACTTGCTTTTCAGAAGACATAATTGTATAAAACAAAAGCAGAAATCCTGTTTCTGTCCTCAAACCTACATGTTTCATGTTTTTCCCATACATTTAAGCTGTGAGTTGCTTCTCAGACTCTGCTGTAAGTTCACATTTGTGAATTCTGTATTTGATGATTGCAAGAGTTTTTTCCCAAAGTTTTCATTTAGGTTTCATTGATGTGGATTTTAAGCTATATAGTCTAAAGACGGCAGAGGAGTCAAGTCTCTGCCAACTATGCTGGTCCCAGAATAGTTTAGAGGTCTGATTCATCATAGGTCTTATCTTTCATCCCAATGCAGGACATTGGATCATAACCATGCCAAGGAAATTCTCACCTAGGAAGAAATATTATGCTTATTTTTAAAGTCTATTATTATCTCAGATATCAGTATTCAATATGTAATCAGCAGTTTCCACTTCCCTCCCTCACTGTCATTGTTCTTGTTAGTTTTTATGACCAAACCAAACATAAATAAACCTGTAAACCAGCACCAGGGACAAAAAACTTCCAGAAAATGCTTCATATTGATAGACAAGCTTCAAATGCTTTCTGTGATCTTTACATTGTTGTACCTTATGCATGAGGTAAACATTTCAGGAACTATTTGCCAGACTTTTTACTTCTACTCCTTCAGTATTTCCTTTCATTCGGTTTAACTCTTCTGATTCTGGAAAGTAGGAAAAGCTGGAGGTGCTCACTCTCATAGGTGCACATTTTCTGATCCTCTTTCTCCCTGTCCACCTTGTTGCTGTTTTCTCCTGACTGTTTAATCCATTTATGGCTTTCTCTTTTTGCCCCTTTTCTGCCCATCAACTGTTCATAGTTCTGATGTTGCTCTACCTTTTCTATTTCAATAGGAAAATTCCCTAAAGTATTTTCCTAATGTAGCTTTACCAAATAGATTTATGTTTAGTAAAAGGGAACAGTGAAACGTGGGGTGATTTCAGCAGTCCAACTGTTTCCAAAGGTGTGATATGGCATAGAGTCACTGGCAGCAAGGTCCTCTGGTGACAAGTGAGGAGTGAACTAGGCACAATGAAGCACACACTTGTGACTGTCTGATCACCCTGCCCCCCTGCCTGGAACACTGCATTAAAGCAAAACTACTGCTGGAGTTTCAAGGCTCGTGAGCCATCAGGCTGCCCTAAGCCACGCTGAGGACTCAGATCCAAGGTCCTTGGGCAGTTCTGCTGTGGAGATCTGTGCAGAAAGCAGTCCTTGCTCTTTGTGTTCAATCTCCCTTTTCCTCTCTAGTTTATTGCGAAAGCAATAGAGAAGTCAGATATTTGAATTTTAAGGATTTTAGAACTAAAATTCTGTGTGTATTTGATATAATTAGATAGTTTACAAATAAGTAGTATTTTTAAAGTAAAATTATTTTAGCAATGTTCATTAATTAAAATTTTAATTTCTTCAGATGAAAATTCCTAATATTTTTGCTGGATCCAAAACCTGTTGAACTCTGTAGAAAGACTAACAAACTCAAGCATAATTTAGACAAAAATGTTAAGTATTTTTAATTAGAGTGACTGATAAAGTGTGATTAATTTCTTTATGTTCATGTTTGCTCTCTGTGAAAAAAGTAGTGAGCTTGACAGAAATTATAGCAAGAACAGTGAGATTGAAAGCAAATATTGCTTAATTTTAATGGGAAGATTATTTTCAATTATTGTTCTGAAGTATTCACAGTGAAAATCTGGAAAAAAGTCCTGATATGGCTAAAGTTTATCAGAGAATTTCCAGTTTGACAGAACTAAGCTTGTGTTACAGATTCGAAGAATTACATTTAGCTTCTCAAGGTATAGTCATAGAAATAAAATACTGTGTGTTGTAAAAATAAATCTTAATTTTTCTTGTGTCACCTACAGTGTAGCTCTTAGAAGAGGTGCAGATGTTCCAGACAGATAGTTTAAAGTAACAAAAAAACCTAGGTTAAAATAGAAATTTCATGATGAATTATAGTATTAACAATACAGGAAAAATAATTACAAAGGGTCTACAGCGGAACAAGACCCCAGTTCACAAGAGATATCAATCCCTAACACTTGAACTCTAATTAAGCAAATAAAAAATGCAATGGTAGTATGGCACATGAAGAAAAAGACAATTTATAAAATTGTATTTTAGAAAGAAAATATTTTTGTCTAAAAAAATATATCTTGCCAGCTCTGCCATTTGTGCTTAGTGTGGAATTTCAGCTTGAATCAAAGAACAGTGTATTGTCTGTTTAGAATCAGGGATGTGGTTGTGGATTTCTAGATTTTCAGGTAAAATCTTTGCTGCTAGTACCCTTGGAAATTCTCTTTGACCCTTTTCTCCTCAGTGGCTTGGTCTAAAATAAAACTAATAAACTTTTTTAAATAACAAAATTCTTGGTTTTCTGTCAGATGTTACAGAGGAAATTCAAGGGTCCTTTTGTTCCAGTCTGGATTGGAGCACATGGAAGAAAACAATTGAGCATGGCTTCGTTATGAGTCACTTCCCTGATCTGTTACAATGAAAAAACTGACAAAGTACAATCTTCAGAGAAGAACGTCTTAGAGCTCCTCAGATGAACAAAGATCCCAGTTATTGGGCTGCAGCATCCAAGCATCTTCAGAGAAATTTTCATCCTCATTCAAGAATTCAGACCTCTAAGCCTCCCTACCTGACAAAATGTAAAGTTGTTTTGAAAATTATTCAAAACAGAGATACAGGGTTAGAAAATGCAGACAAGTCCCAGGTCTCACAGGCAAGATTCCTACTTAATGGCCATAGATAACTTTTGGTGCATTCCAGTATTTTCACAGCAAAAGTATATCTGCTGATTATTACTTTACACTATTAAAAACTGATTTGGAGAGTCATGATGGGAAACACAATATTAAAATGTTATACTTCCCATATAGATAATGTTTTGTTTGGAGATTTAGCTTGTGTGAAAAGCACTTACTGCAGTACATATATTGAAAGGAAGGCATAGAGACAATTTTCAGCTCCTTTCAGTCACTGCTTTGATTACAGGATTATGCTGATAAACACAGAGAATTCTCCATGGCCTTGAGACTTTCATGTGATCTTGGGAAAAATGAGGAAAAGGCAGCAGAGAGAATTTCCTTTTGTGTACTAAAGTGAAGAGGCAGTGACACAAGCTGCAACTGACCTTTCAAAAGTGGATGCATCTAAACAGATTTAAAATTAGTGTATAGCTGTGACCCTCATTAGAACAGCCTTCATAATAGTGTTTTCTACTTCCTCAGTTCTGGCAGAATCAGGAATTTAGACAAAACAGAGACACATCTTTTGATCCTTCTGCCCTTTAGACTCAAGTGAAACCAGAAGTGTAAAAAGTAATAAAGGCAAAAGAAAGAAATGTCAGTTTCTTAACACTGGTTTAGTTTCGGATTAGTTGTATCATATTCCCTGGGTGGTCCTTAAAAAATAATCACTCTAATCTCCTTCTTAATTTGAATGGTTCATTTAAAAATTTCAGTGAATGATATCCTGTTTATTGCTGTCAACACAGTGACTGCATTTTAGAACACCTCATTCTATTTGCTATTATGCCATTTTTTTGTGAGTTTTTTTTTTGTTTGTTTGTTTGTGTTTTTTTGTTGTTTTTTTTGGTTTGGTTTGGTTTGGTTTTTTTTGGGTTTTTTTGGCAGCTGTTTGGGCACATAAATATCTCAGGTACTGCTTTTGTTCCACTTCATTTGTGCTCACCTTCTTTTCCCATTCCTTTAATGAATACAGTCATGTTTATCTTCCTTGTGTAGCCAGATCATTTTCATCCCCATTTGCCTCACTTTTCACTTGTTTGGAAGGCTATGCTGGGTTTGTGTGCAAAGCAGTGCACTAAATCAGCAAAGGACTCTAAATAGGAAGTTAGCAGAGCTGAGTAGGAGCAAGAGGTCTGAGGAAACAAAGGAACAAAGTTCAAGGAAGTCAACTGGATTGGAAATCCTGAGGGAAGACATAATTACTAAGAAGCAGATGCTAGGAGAGGCAAGGGAAAGAGAATGAAAATGTGAGGCCAGAGCAGCTGTCATCCTTCAAGCCCTTTTTTTCTGCCACAGTCAACCCAGCCAGAATCTTTCAACATCTCTCCGACCTCCTGGTGCTCCAAGGTCCCTGGCTCAGCTCTGTATGAATCTGCTATGAACAGAACCCTGGCTCACACAGCTGAAAAAATTTCAGAATTGTAAGGAAAGGCTGTGAGCAGATCTGTAGGACACACATATGATAAGGAAAGTAAAGTCACAGCGCTGTGACTGTGTGGTAAAGAGCTTGTTAAGGGACTAAGGAGAAACCAGCAAAATTGAAAGGCGCAAGCTTTTTACACACTATTGGGATGAGATTTTGGTGTGTAAGAAAAGGGAGAAGAAGCCACAGTCATGTCAAATGGTGCAGCATGAAGAGAGTGATTGATGTTTTCTTTTTTAATTTGGTTTCAAAATATGCAAATAACAGCACATCCACTAAGAACTGTGTGAGGATTGCACTCTCATTCAATGTGTTGGAGTGATCAGGATTATCAACGCCTCCTGAGCAGGGACAGAAACAAACATCATCTCTCTTTGAGGCCTTAGGGAGAACCTAGAGACAGCTTACCTCATCGAAGATAGTTCAGAGTCCCAAGGAACAGCTATCTGAAACAGGAATGGAAGATAGAGTAGTTGAAGTGCATAACTAAACAAAAAGCAAACCATACATTTTGAAACTAAAGCAATGAACCAGTCACTTTGAAGGAAGTAGAAAACAAAATTACTGATCTCTCATATCCCTGCAACTTCAGTGGAAATATGATGGGCACAGAAGATCTTCTAGGAGCCCTCTGTATCAAGAGATTTGTTTCATGAGCTTGTATAGGGTAATTTTGCAAAAACGAAAATGGATATGTTTCATATATCATGAAAAGAGGTTTTTCTTCTTCTCAGAATCATTATATTAGATATTAGCTTGCCATAATCTGAATGATTCGTGTTCTTTTTTCAATCCTTAATAGTGTATGTGACAAGTACTGTTGCCCTTTTAAAAGAGATTTAATACCAAAGGACAGTCTAGTGAGGAACAAAGTCCAAGACCTCTATTTGGCATGTCTTCAGAGGTCATTCGTAAATTTTACATTGAGATAGATTTTCCTTGGATACTGCTGTGAGAGAATTCTGCATAAAATCGTTCAAAGAAGGAGAAATGGAAAAAATAAACCTTCTACAAAGATTTAGAGTGGAACAGGAAGCATTTAAGATTTCAATCTCAGAAAAGTTTTGTGTATTCTGTGAATGGAGAATAAAACTGAGAATGACAGGATAAAATGGTGTAATACCACAAAATGTCTAGTGGTTCTAGCAGCTAAAGAGGCAAATTCATTCATTAAATACTTGAGCCCATTCCCAGGAAACTGAGTCAAGCTCCTTGGCTACTTTTGAGAAGTAAAGTTGCTTGCATTAAAATTACTTTAAAGGTTTGAAGATAAAGGGAACTCTATGGCAGGAGAAGGAAGAGAATAATTCACAGAAAGTTGAAAATACTTGTACAAAAAATACTTATTAAGAAAAGTTTCTCACTGCATTAAGTGCCTTGACAATAGTTTTATGCTAAATATCTCTAAAGAACATGGGTTACCAATTAAGCACTGCACATTAGGTTCAATCCCCTCATTCCTCTGACCTTTTGCTGCAATATTCTCTGCTTGCTGTTCACTGTTGCCAGATCTAAGCCAGTGTTGCACTGCCATTCCCACCTGTCCTGTCTTCACAAATGCCATGGGGTGAAGCCTACCTTGTGGAATTAGGACTGGACTTCCCAAGCAATTGCAGCGCTTAAAAACAGATTTAAGATTGGTTTAGCTTCCTTGGAGCAGGTGGCAATAGGTCTTCTTTTCTGGAGTCACAAGGATCTCATGGATTACTTACCTCCTTTCTTCAACCAGTTTCCACAGTAAATCTGTTCCCCAAGACTTTGAAGTACATTCATCTCAGGTTTACAGAACTGAGAGATTTCCAGGACTACAAAATGGAAGAAATAGATTGTGCTAGTAATAGGAATTTTAATTTTGGTCATGATAGATGTTTTAGTCTTGGGTGGTATATGTGGTATACAGGAAGAAAACACATAATTTGAATTGACAACACATTCTAAGTAGCCCCCAGAATAAGTGGCATTACTTATCCCCCACTAAACATAAAAGCATGATCACAGGATCAGAGAATTTTCTGGGTTGGAAGGGACCCAGTAGAATCATCAAAATCTGACTTCTGGACCTGAACAGAACAGCGCCAAGAATAATGCCATGTTCCTGAGAGCTTTGTCCAAATTCTCCTCACACTTTGTCAGGTTTGGGGCTGTGACCACTTCCCTGGAAAACCTGTTTCAGTGCCCAACCACCATACAGGTGAAGAGCTTTTTCTTGATGCCTCCCCTGACACAATTTCAGGTAATTTCCTTGTGTCCTGTCACTGGTGACCACAGAGAAGAGATCACTGCCTGTCCTTCCTCTGGCCCTCATGAGGAAATGGTCACTGTGGTGAGGTCTCCTCCCCTCACTCTCCTCCAAGCCGAAAAGACCAAGTCACCTGACCTGTGGCTCTTATCTCTTTCCCTCCAAGCCCTTCACCATTGTCATTGTCCTTCTCTGAATGCTCTCCAATAGCTTTATATCCTTGCATTGTGGCACCCAAAACTGCCTTGAGCTGAGGCTGTCCCAGCTCAGAGCAGAGCAGGACAATCCCCTCCCTTGCCCGGCTGGCACTGCTGTCCCTGATGCCCCCCAGGACATGCTTGACCCTCCTGGCTGCCAGGGCACTGCTGGCTCATGTTCAGCTTTCCATCAACCCCCACATCACTTTTCATGGTGCTGCTATCCAGCATCTCATTCCCCAGTCTGTCTGTATATCCAAGGTTGTGCCTTGTGCAGAGTCCAGCACTTCCTCTTATGGAATTTCACGACTGGTGTTTGCCCAGCCCTCTAATTTGTCGAGATCTCTCTGAAGAGCCTCTCTGCCTTTGAGGGGGACAACATCTCCTCCCAATTTTGTACCATTTGCAAACTTTCCAAGTATCCCTTCTAGTCCCGTTTATGAAGACGCTGAAGAACACGGGGCTGAAGATGGAGTCCAGCAAGACCTCACCAGTGACAGGTCCCCAGTTTGATGTCACCGCATTCACTGATGTCACCCTTTGTGCCTGACCAGTGAGCCATCTGCTCACCCATCACTTGATGTGTTTATCCAGCTGTGAGCTGGATATTTTATCCAAGAGGATGCTGAGAGAGACAGTATTGGAAGCTTTACCAAAATCCAATCACATTGCACCTACTGACTTCCATTGATCAACTAGGTGGTTTACCCTATCATAAGAGTAATTTAGGTTTGACAAGCAGGAATTTCCTCTCATGAAGCTGTACTGGCTGTGACCAATGACTGCGTTGTCCTTTAGGTGTTTTTCCATGCTAATGCTATAATCTTCTCCATAATTTTACAAGTATGAATAGCAATATCATATGTGAGTAGTATTAGCAGAATTAGCAGTTTACAGTATGAAGAGTATTCCTGTTGAATATCAAAAGAATGGGTCTAAGGATTTTTGTTACAAAGAAGTGTTAAAGGAACTTTAAGTTCTTGATTCTTACAAACATCCACATTTTGAAATAGGTTTGGGGAAACCATTCCTTTGACTTCAATGTACTGTACATATTAACAAAGTGAACTGTAATAAATATCTGCTGCATTAGTACTGTCTAAATATCCATGACAAACTGAAAACTAATAAAAATCAAATGTTCCTTATCATATCTGGGAGGCAGCAGCTGTTTGGGAAAGACAAAGCTTAAGAAAAATCAAATCACATAGGATTCTATATGTATAAATCAATATTGTGCCTAGTGATATTTGACATTAAAACTTTTCTGTTGGTATATCATACCAAGTGTGCTGAAACTTTGTAAAAGAATAAAAGTTCTATGCTGAGACCAAGCAATACCTTGCTGGTTTATTTCTATTTGTAATGCCTACAATGTCAGCTTTAAGAACATGAACAAATGTCAGTCACCAGAAGATTAACAAAAGCAAAATACACTCAAAACAAAGGAAGAATTAAAATATCATGCATCAATATTTAAAATGTAAAAGCAGAGGACAAGTTGATAAACTATTGTATTAGGAATCTGTTTTATTATAATTTAAATAAATTTTAATTACTCTTACTTCTTCCAGATAACATTTACCCAGAAACATAAACTCAGTTTAAAAAAATTATGCAGCAATTTAGCTAGGATCATAAGCAGAAAGACATCACTGGCTTCAAGGGGTCTTCTCTTATCTTTAAAGTCAAGTTAATATGCTTTCTTGTTCTTCTGTGGTATTCCATGAATTCTTCTAGTCCTAAATAAAAAGAAAAAAGAATGCTTAAATTTTTGTGTAATAATGAAAAGAAAAATCAGTTAAAATGTAAGAGTTGTGTTTTGCATGGTGAAAATATGTTTCTGATTATTTGAATTATAGGTTCCAGATAACAAAAATGAAAATTTTAATTTTCAGTCCTACAAAACACATACATCTCATAGGTTTTTCCCTTATATTTTCAGGGCGAATAAATGACAGTAACTTTGGGAACTTATTGTTTTCAAGCTCTAACTTGAGATTAGTAAAAAGAGGCTGCATTTTAGAAAATATTTGACTCTTTTTTTCCTTGCTTGTAATTACTTGTTTTTGAAGTGGGTCAGCACAAAGAAGAAGCACAACTTTTAAAAAAAATATTAGCTCTTTCCTCAAAGTGTATTCCAAAATATTTGCATTGAACTGTATTCTAGCCTTAGTCTGTTCAAACGTGTTTTAGTCAGACCACCAGACTGCCCCCATGCTTTTATAATGCATTGCTCAAATAATAAGAATCAGCTCAAGTAATTTACAGTGATTTTCAGCAAATATAGGCAAACTACAGTATTTGGGCAAAAACCACCATGGATATTCTAATGTCTGTTAATGTGTGGTAAGAGTCTGCAGATCCTTTTATTGATCAAAAAACATTGATTATGTTGTTTTGAGAGGAAAGCTCCACTAATGCTTCTTGGATCTTCTCTTCACTTCTGCAGCTAGGATATGAACATGTAAACCTTTTCTGGAAAGAAAATAAAAAATAACAATAATTGCAAGTTATATTATGCAGAATTGCAAAAAGGGAAATAAATAAAGATTAAAGACTGTAAAATGAAGCAGGTTCTTTCCATTAGAAAGAAAATCATAGCATTTAATTATTTCCCACTGTTTTCATCTAAGCTGCTATGAGCTTCAGAAGGCACTAGAGTGCAAAAGTTCACTCACTGTTATTTGGAGTATAATGCAAATGACTGGTAGAATCATTTGGTATTGTACACTTAACTGGAGCCAAGATTTACTTCCAGTAGAGAAATATTAGGAGCTGTGTCTAGCCCTCTTCTTTAGCTACTTGTGATAATTTAGAGCAAGTTTAATGCTGTTGTAATAGATGACATTATACATTTTCTTCTGAACTTGTATTACAAGACTTATGCTGTAAAAGGATTTGATCTAGGCAGTTACAGAGCACAGTCAGAGATCTCCTTGTTAGTACTTCATTATGGTTACAAGGAGGGGAGGAAAACAGTTGTTAACACTATACCATCACACGCAATCGCTGCAGACATAATGTGTGATCAGATGTAAGATTTGAACACCAATTAGGGTTTTTCAAGCCATCACACGACACACCTGAAGTTCAGACCCTTAATAAAAAACCACACCAGATGGAGATTTGTACCTCTATCTTAAGACAGATCAAGTCACCCTGTGGAAGCATGATCACTGGTTAAACACTGAAAGTCACTAAATATGTGATTTCATTAGAATATGCTGCATTCATGTTCTGCATCAATACAATGAGTCTCTACTTTCCCATCTGTGTTCTCTCAACCATTTCACTTTTCAGCCATTCCCAGTACCTACAGAGGAGGAAAAACCTTTCACAAATGCTCTCCAGAATAATATTCTATGCATACCTTTTGAATTTATTGCTGTGAATCAGAAAAATCTGTCCTGTGGATTCTACTGGTTATGGAAGAAGTTTTCATTCCCCAGCTATTGCCAAATAGACAATTTCATAAATGTTTCCAAATAGGTGAAGGATCTCTGTGATAATTAGGCTATTTATTTTAAGGACTACTTCAACCAGAATTTCTGTATTGCCTTTCTTGCAATATTTTTTGAAAGAACTGGCCCAAATTGTAGTGTTGATTCCTCTTATCTGGAGTGAAGGAGCACCATAAAGATGAATTTTGATAATACTATATGTTTTTGCAAGCATTTGCTCACAGTGGTCACAGGAAAGGAATTAAAAACCCTCATGACAGGAAAACAAAGGACAACATAAGCTTAATCAAAGTGCTTGTTGGTACTGAACATGCCAAAGCAACAACTTGTGTGGCTTAGGGTGTGTGCAGAGGCTGTCTCGTACACTAGAAAAAGCAATTTTAAGAGATCCTGATTTAAGAGACAAATCAACTTTGATTTCATTTTTTTCCGAACAGAGGAAAGAAAGTGAAACAGAATACTAGTTTAAGAGACTGCAAGCTTGGCAAGATTTCCAAGGGTCAGACTTTATGCAAATGAAGGTGTTTCACTCTTCTGCTTCAGTGTCCAGCTGTTAACAAGATTTACACCCATGAGCTGGAATCACATCATGATTCTGTACATTTCTGTAAATGGTGTTCAACATAATATCACCCAGGTTTGCAGGCAGTTCATAAAGAAGTCATTAAATGTCTGCTATTTATTGAGATGTCAAGTCAAGAAACTTTGTATAAACGGAAAGGTTAGTAAGACCTTTTACTCCTAAAAGACATTGCAGTCTCTTTCAGGAAACACTTCAAGGAGCTTCACTCCACTGTAATCAATATATTTCTATATTTGTACACTTAATCAGAGCACATCTGCCTTTTAGTAGTTCAATAAGAGAGACATAGAATCAGGGTTACTAACTTTATTACATTGATTTCTTTTATTTTGCATTTTACTCAGATTGCAAAATTAAATATTTTCACTTTAGTAACTAAGACTTGACATAAAATCATTCCTTTGGAAGACATTTTTCACTCTTAGGACATCTTAAATTGCAGTTCACTGCAATTCATCATTTTAGCTATGAGAATTCAACAATTCCATGGTTACTTTTTTTTGAGTATTTTCCTCACTAAACCTGACATCTGTTACCCAGTATCTATACAGAAAAGCATGTTGCAGATGCTTGCTAACAAGATGTTGAAAGAATCTGATGATGTGACTCAAGACTCAATTTTTTCTCTCCCTAAAATAATACTGTTATACTGAAGTACTAAGGTCTTGCAGACCCACTTGCACAAGACTTTCAGGAAGTATTCTAATCAAAGAAACAGTCTTAAAAAGTAAAGGGTTTTAACTGTGTACTGTAGAATTTGCTGTCAATTACATAAAAAACCCTCTAGACTAGCACTTTGTAGATTAATAGAAATGCTTCACCTGGCAGGTCTTCATGTAGCCAAGAGCAGAGACAAGGTGTTGCTGCAGGATGTGGTTTCATCACGGTGCCATGAAACCCATACCAGGAGAAACACCACCGGTCCCCAAACTCAGTACCATGGAGGGGCAGTCACCTGCACTTCTGCCCTGCAAACACGTCAGGATCGGAAAACTCCAGCTCAACAAACTCAGCTTAGGCTTTTCCCAAGACAGATTTTGGAAGCCAAGCCAATGTAGTTATTAGGAGTATTTAGCTCTCCTCTATCAAAATGTAGCACATGACAAACCTACAACAAATTCATCCAAATTGTTGTTGAAACTGTTTCTGTCTGCAAGCAGGGATGATCAACTTTTACTTTGATACTCTAGTCTGTCTGGATGTAGAGAGGTGCCACTGAGGTCATGTGAGACTCAGAGAGAGCTGAGTAGCTGCAATGTGGGGCTGTATTTCACAACAAAGATTCTGCCAGGAGTTGTTGGGAAGCTAAGTCTCCTGCCCCAACATTCTGGTCTCCAGTGGGAGTACTGCTTATATTCACATGTTGTTAAGAAAGAGGAAAACTATAGCTAAGATATCTGATTAAACTATCACTGATCTGCTAACTGCTCTCTTTCACAAATTAATTGGTATCCTCTTTACACTTCAAGAAAGTTTTCTTGGTGCTCAGCTCTAAATTTCTTTCTAAATGAAAGATTTGCCCCAGCAAGAGCCTTTCATACAGTGATTTGCTTGGGGAACGAGCCAATATTTCTGAACTGTCTGAAGAGGCCCACAGGCAGGTTGACTTGTCCCTTTTTGCTGCCAGCACCTTGCAGAAGGTTGCACAAGAAGAAGAATGAACAAACTTTCTGTAATGAAACCTAAATGGTGAGATTATTTTCATGTTTCTCCCTCAGCTCAGTTCTTGCATTAATAATGCCATTTGAATTTCAGTGGAAGGAAAATCTGAGTAAAAGTTTTTTCACCATATCTGAGTTCCTAGCTCAAAAAAATTATTTTTGATGATAGCTAAAAAACCCTGTTTTATAATCACAAGAAATAAAATAATACATATTTGAAGATTTAAATGATAAAATATCACATTTTCTCTCCCATGATTATTGACTTATCCAAAGTGTTGCATGGCTGAGGAGCCATAATACCACAAAATAGATTTAATGGAACTGAATAGAATGTCTTATTTTTTTTCTTATACTTTGTTCAGAGCAGAAGGTGTAACCTTATGCCACAAAGTGTTTTCCAAAGTGGATTGTTTCTGATGAATGCTTTGATCACATTATTTGAGAGACATTGTCCTTGGCCAAAGGGAGTTTATCCAATGTGGAGAACTCCAAACAGCAAAACCTGTCCTCTTCCTAAAGAAATCTTTCAGAAAATATGCTTTGTCATTTCATGGAATCGCAGAAACCTTGACTGGATCTCTGTCATCTAGTCCAACCTCTGTCTTGAAAAAGGATGGTAGCCAAAACTAAACCAGATGTGATGTAGCTTGGTCTCACCGTGTATGTGGAAAACTTCCCGGGATGGTGAGTCTCCAACCATTCTGCACAACCTGTTCCAAAGATGGACACTCTGCCATGAAGGATCCTTCTGCATGAGATGATTGGAAGGGAGTCAATATGTTCAGAGGGGAAAAGTGTTACCAGTGAAAAGGTAACCAGGCCAAGGTAAGGGAACAGAACTTTCAGTGAGGGAAGCATGTAGGAATTCCCCAAGGACTGATGACAATCTGTTTACTCTTCCCTTTCCCCATTTCTCCAGTACTCCAGCTGTAGCCTAATTGTTATTTTCTTCCAGTTACAAGCTTTTTTTTTAAAACAATTTTTAAAAGGATATTTCTTGTGCTTGAATTAGCAATACCCCTATTGTATTAAACACATCTGCAGTTCTTTAAAATCTGAGTTGTGTATCAGCTTACAGAATATTGAGTGAAATCACATATGTTTTCTTAGAGAAAGTGAAATTGAAAAAAAGCATTTCCCAGCAAAATTGCTGAGGTCTTTGCCACACGTCCTTCAAATGGCTTGAGAGCCTAAAGCATTTTCTGTCTCTCCCAAATGTGTACTCATCCTTTCAGGGATTACTTTCTTGCCTTAGGAGACTGAGAATGTTTTCTCTGATGCAATCTCATCACCTGGTGCAACAAATGTGGGGAACATATTCAGTGAGGGGTGAAATAATGGAGTTTTGATTAGTAACATTAAATTCTAGTTTTTTTCCTTTTGGGTGGTGACAATAGGGTGGGATGTGGAAAGGACTAAGGAAATTCTAGAAGTGACCTAGACTTCATCCTACACATCGTTTCTGTGTTCCTACATGTTTCTGTGTTTATACTTCAATAGTTCTATCTGTGGCATCTTCTCTGAGTGTTCTTGTTCCTAAAGTTAAATCATTATATTTTTCAGCAGACATTTCACCAATCTTTCTCTTTCCTTGCCTTTCACCTCCACACAATCATGGAAGTTTTTGTTGGAAATGACACGATTGTAGTATCTTATCCAAATGAGGAATCATTGGAGACTGCAGAAGAGAGAAAGAAAGCTTATGAAGTCAAAAATCTTTCTCCCAGTATTTAATTATTTTTTTCTGACAATTGATAAGAAACACTTGCAGAAATCTTAGACAAACCTTACAAAAATGGTCTTCCTCAGATGTACAATAAAACCTATGAAGGACTTGAGCCACAGTTGGCATTCTGCCATCCTGAACTTCCCCCAGGCATGACCGATGGTTCTGCTGGTAGGAATCTGTGTTGACTTCAATCTTTGGATTTTTTTCATTTCCAGTCACTTGAATGGCTGATGAAGTTTTCTCTATATACAGCCTGGAGCTTGATGTCTTTGGGTGGTTAATATGTACTCCTTGCTCCAGAGAAGCTCTGAGGGGTATAAATAGTAGTTTATTGTCAGAAAAAAAGTCTTTGCATTTCTTCCACCTACCCTTAGGATACGACTTCTCAGAGGAAGTCACTGCTCCCTTAAAAGGCAGACAAAGTAGTTTGTAGTAGACAGTGAGTAAAAGATGGGAGTATCACTTCCTGCTTGGGAAGTGAAAGATTATTCTATATGTAAATTTTCTTTCAGACTGTTTAGTTTTTGACATCAGAAGTGCTAACAGGTTTTGACTATTTTATCCTGTGTTTCTGTATATTGATAGAATATCAATACTAAATGAATACCCGTATATGTCACTGCAACAGAGAAGCCCTACTGACAAAGATCTTTGCATTGAGACCTTGTGTGCACAGCTGCTGTAATCTGTCTTCATTCTGTCTCTGTGGTTTTGCCGTGGGAAAGCTGGGCAATGCTGTTTTGGTCAGAGTGAATGACCATGCTGTGCTAATGGGGCTTTTCTCTCTTGCTTCTCTCATTTTATCCCTTCTCATGTTTCCCTTTCTTGGCATGCATGTGGGCTTGTATGCAGGCCTGCAAGCAGAGCTGTGGCAGTTGTGTTGATGAATGCTAACTAGCCAAAACCTGGTGCAGCTCCAAGCAATCATTTTGCAAGTAATTCATTTGGATACTGAATACCTAGCCTGCAGTTTTTATGCATCTACCCAAGGGATAGCTCTTCACATTAATTTAACACTCCTTCCAGTAGGACATTATCATCCCTTTCTACACTCTCTTTTCCTTGCTGTTGGTGGGTGGTTTTTTTTGTGGTTTTTTTTTTTTTTTTTTTGNTTTGGTTTTGGTTTTGGTTTTGGTTTTGGTTTGTTTTTATGATGTAGTATACCTGGATCTGTACCTAAAAACAATCTCTAGCACGATGCCTTCTAAATACACAAGTCTGCAGGCTCACATGACATGCTGGCCAAGTTGTTATTCGTAAGGGAAGTCCTATGGCCAGCATACACCCTTGCCCTCACATGTGCTTTAAACTTCTGTAGTTTAAGGATTTTCTAGTTCAGGAAGCAGGAGATAGATACAGCAATTTTTTTCTTAGGAAGAGATATCTGTCTTAAAAAGGATAAAAGGGTTGTGTTACCCTGTTAGAAGATGTTTTCTTCTGCTTTTGTGAATTAAGCCATGGTTTCTCTCTCCTCTCTCAGTAGAAAAGCTATATAGATATGAGCTATAAGATACCAGTATATATATAAATATACATACAGAAATCTTATACATAAGTTGTTTTGGCAATTTACCTGGCTGTCAGGAGGCTGACAGCTTATGGAGAGAGTGATGTGGAACCTTTCACAAGCCAAAGTGGGGACAAAAATCAATATGACTTGTCTCTAAACAGCTAGTAAGAAAAGACAAGAAGACAAGCCCAAAAGCTTCCTGAAATAAGACCATGCTACTTAAATATCTAAGCAAGACACTTATGACCATGTAAGGTATCACAGAATCACAGAATCATTAGATTGAAAGAGACCTCCAAGGTCATTGAGTCCAACCCATGAGGTGCCCTAACATGTCAACAAGACCATGGCACTCAGTGCAAAATGAAGTTGTTTTTTAAACAGGTCCAGGGATGGTGACTCCACCACTTCCCTAGGCAGACCATTCCAGTACTTTATTATTCTTTCCATGAAAAACTTTTGCCTAATATCCAACATATATTTCCCTTGGCGCAGCTTGAGACTGTGTCCTCTTGTTCTATCAGTTGCTGCCCACCTGGCTACAACCACCCGTCAGGAAGTTGTAGAGAGTGATAAGGTCACCTCTGAGTCTCCTTTTCTCCAGGTTAAACACCCCCAGCTCCCTCAGTCACTCCTCACAGGGTTTGTGTTCCAAGCCCTTCTCCAGCCTCGTTGCCTCCTCTGGATGTGCTCAAGCGTCTCAACTTCCCTCCTAAATTGAGGGGCCAGAACTGGACACAGCACTTGAGGTGTGGCCTCACCAATGCTGAGTACAGGTGAAGAATGACCTTCCTGCTCCTGCTGGTCACACTATTCCTGATACAGGCCAGGATGCCTTTGGCCTTCTTGGCCACCAGGGCACACTGCTGGCTCATGTTCAGCTGCTGTCACCAGTGCCCCCTTTCTGCCTGGGCACTGTCCAGCCACACCAACCCCAGCCTACAGCATTGCAGAGGGTTATTGTGGCCAAAATGCAGGACTTGGCATTTGAACTTATTAAACTTCATCCTACTGGACTCTGCCCATCCATCCAACTGTTCCAGGTCTCTCTGCAGAGCCCTCCTACCTTCCAACAGATCAACACATGCTCCCAGCTTAGTATTTACTAATTTCCCAGCTTGCTATTTACTGATGAAAGATTCAATACCCTCATCCATGTCATCAATAAGAACACGGAACAGAACTGGCCCCAGCACAGACCCGAGGGACACCACAGTGACTGGCCGCCAGCTGGATACAGCACCACTCACCACCACTCTCCGGGCCCAGCCATGCAGCCAGTTCCTAACCCAGCACAGAGTGCTCCTGTCCAAGCCATGGGCTGCCAGCTTGTCCAGGAGTGTGCTATGGGAGACAGTGTCAAAGGCCCTGTTGAAGTCCAAATAAACAACATCCACAGCCTTCCTGCATCCACCAGGTGGGTCACTTGGTCATAAAAGGAGATCAGGAGACCTACCCCTCCTAAACCTGGCTGGGTCTGATATCCTGGCCATCCTGTATGTGCTGCATGACAGCACTCAGTATAAACTGCCCCAGCACCTTAGCAGGTACTAAGCTTAGGCTAACTGGCCTATATAATTACCAGATTCAGTAGGTCTGTTATATGGAGACCCCCATCTTGGATAGTGTCTTACCTTGAAGACAGCATCTGTCAGACATCAGCTTCCCAGGAGATACTAAATATCAGGTGTGCACCTTAGCAGCCAGTGGATATAGATGGGTCTCAAACAAGAAATTGCAGGGCAGGAGCCTAAAATAGATGGCAGAAACTGCTGTGTCCAGAAAGGTGCTCTTACTGACCTATGGGAGTCTGGTTCAAGTGTATAAGCACACAAAGTCCTTCCCTCTAAAATCTGGTCATTGGCTTCGGTCCCTTAACAATTTAGTTCTCAGGTGTACTTACTGGGGACAAAGCCAGTGCAGGAAAACAGTAACTTCTATGAAATGTTTCTCTGGAATAGAAAACCATGTCGTGGCACCCATGCCTCATGTGAATACCTTAGCTGTTGCTCACTTCTGTGTCCATTACTGATTTGGTACTTGTTTTACAGGTGCACAGAATGATTACTGCAGTTGTTCTTAAAAGTCTGTATTGAATGGAATGCTTCAAGAGTTAAAACAGTGCAATAAGCAAAGTTGTTTATGTAATACATTATATCTTAATGTAGTTTTAATTAACCATTGATATGTCTCTCAATATTTATTAGTTTTCTAATGATTAAAAATACCCACACCGTTTTCTGGGCATAGAGAAAATGTGAACAGATGCAAATATTTTCCATTTTAGTTTAGTGTTTAGACATTAATGTCTAGTTTCTGCAAGAATGTATTTTCCCTGTACATTTAAAGTGATATATTTATGAATGTTTTGCAGTTGCTGTACATATTAGCAGCAGTTACTGTATGTCACCTAATTTAGCTTCAAGATCCACCATTTCTTTCAGATATTTGTCCTGCTAAAACAAATCATCCTTCTCCATGGTATTTTTCATATCAGCATCATGTTTTATTTGAGATTACCCATCCCATGGTGATGCAAATTTGGAAAACACTTTTTATATCCTTCCATACTGCAGACTAAGTAATAGTGGATCATTTCCTTCTCTTGACTTAACACAAATGTCACTAAGAGTTTTAGGCCATGTGCATTGGTCTGTAACTGAAGATGCTTATTATCTGCTTCACAATTTTCAGTTGCAAGCAAGGTTCAAAACAAAACATCACTTTCTTCCATACAGGGTTTTTCCTCTAATCCTGGAACAGTAGGAAGCAAAACAAGAAATACAAACCATTATATAGTACATATATCAACTAATAAACTATGAACTAATACTACAAAGTAAAGTCCTTGAAAATGATTTTAACAATTAATATGACTTTATTGCTGTTGCTTGATCAGAACTTTACCTTATGTATATTACAAATCATAGAATGATAGAGTATCCAGAGTTTGAAAGGACCCAGTAGGATCAGTGAAATTCTGCACAGGACAGCCCCAGGAGTCAGAGCTTTGTTCAAATGCTTCTTGAACTCCATCAGGATTGGTGCTGCGAGCACTTCTCTGGTGAGCCTCTTCCAGTGCCTGAACACCCTGTAGAGGAAGAACTTCTTTCTAATATCCAACTTAAACCACCCCTGACACAGTTTCATGACATTCCCTTGTGTCCTGTCACTGGTCACCTGACGAAAGAGATCAGTGCCCCTTTGCTTCCCGTCATGAGGAATGTCAGTGCAATGAGGTCTCACCTCCGTCTCCTCTCCAGGCTGAACAGATCAAGCGACCTCAGCTGCAGTTCATATCACTTTCTCTGAAGGATCTTCACCATCATCATTGCCCTGCTTTGGAACTTGCTTACAGTTTAGTGCCTTTTTTGTGTTTTGGGACCCAAACTGCCCTCAGGCCTCTAGGTGAGGCTGCCCCAGAGCAGAGCAGGACAATCCCCTGCCTTGCCCAGCTGGTAATGCTGTGCCTGGTGTCCCCAGAACAGGGTTGGCCCTCCTGGGTGCTAGGGCACTGCTGGCTCATGTTCAAGTCACCATTAACCAAGATCTTCTGATCCCTTTCCCTGGTGCTGCTCTTTAGCATCTTGTTCCCCAGTCTGTCTCTAATAATACATTTTTTTCTTTTATAATGCTTACCTGTGCAATAGGTTCATTATATTACAGTGCCATTTTTCTGCTGTATTTCTACTTGTCATTTCAGAGGTTTCTGCTCAACCAAGAGATGTTGTGCTGCCACCTGTGTCAGTGTAGCCATGGCACATTGTGAAGCACCCAGACTGATAGTGCCTAAGGTGTGGCTCAGGTTTTTAAGCCACACAGAAGCCTGAGCTCACTACACCCCATCTCCATTCACCTGTCTCTAAAGGATGATGTGATATGAACTTTAGACAACACATTCTTAATAAAACTGAAAAAGTAAAGACAGAGGACAAACTGATGAAACACATGCACACACACATTAATTAATTAGCTTTCATTTTTTTCTTAATTTCAATCAGTTTTGTAAGAGTTTCTTTGTAAACAGAAGAGAATATTAAGAACATGAAGCATTTTATTTCCAGTCCTTCACTGTGATTATATTCTTTCCATCCATCCATCCATCCATCCATCCATCCATCCATCCATCCATCCATCCATCCATCCATTTCATCTCCCAGTCTTCACTCATAGACTTACAAAATATTTCTTTCCTCTAGTGTCTTGCTTCTTATCCCTTGCCCCAGAAGCCTCAGTTATTCTTGCTTTGCCTGCTTGCTTTGTCACAGGGTCTCTGCTTTCAAAACATAATTACCACATAAGAAAACCTCATTCAGTGCTACAAAAATATCTAGCAGGGATACCTGCACATGAGAGAAAAACAAGATGGGACTAAGAAAAAAGTAAGGGAGAACAATATCTCTTCTTTAGAGATGTGAAAATATTGATAATGGCTGTGCTAAATATTTACCATCCCAGCTAGTCACCTGAGTAAGAAAATACCCAGGTCTTTAATTTTCCACCTTTCTCTCCCCTTCTCTGGGTTTTTTTCTTCTTTTAGCACACTTAAAGCATCCCAGTCACCTCTATTTTCACTGAAGGGAATGGATCCTGTTTTTTATAAACCTCAGGCCTCTTCTGTTCTTGAGAGTCTTTTTATACTTGTAGTATTGCAGTTTATAAAGAAGATGCCTTAGGAAAGTTCTCCTAGATTTAAAAATATTATCTGAGACCCTACTGACAAAGAATATCATTCTTCCTCTCAGTAAAAGATGCTGAAAACAAACAAAAAGCAGCAAGAAATAGAACAGATGGGTGATTGTTAAAAAAAGACTGTCAGCTATCTTTTGGAGAGCAGGGGGCATACGATAAAGTCAGAATAGCCAAGAAAATCAAACCACATTAAGCCTTGCTAAGGAAAATCAAAAATACACACACAGTAGAGGAGATTTTCTTGTTGCAGAAATAGTAGAAAGGACAGGAAAACCATTCATGGTCCAGGATGCAGTGAAGAAGGGATTCAGATGCGGGACAAACATGATGTAATCTTTGCTTCATTTTCCATTAAAAAGGATGATGCAAAATCACCAGCAGAATTATATTTAGAACTAGAAATAAACATGTCTACCTGTATAAAGCCAGCATACACAGGTTGAGGTAGCAGATGAAGTCTCTGGGGATGCTCTGGTCTATAGAGTCAGGTCCAGTAGAAAGATTTGATGACTGAACTGCTTGAAGTGATACTGCTTGACTGAAGAACAGTAAAGACACATGCCAAGGAAAGGAATTAAAGAAAAACATGATAAAATCCTTCCAAACCAAATCTTGTGAATAAATTTTAGAGGAATGACACAGGAGTATAAAAAAATAGGTTGTATTAAATACATTGGCAAAAATAATAAAAAAAGGATTGTCAAGGATGGTTTTGGTAATGTTAAATAGACCCTTTGATAACATGTATTATTTGAACAAAGGGTGAATGACAGACATCTCCCCAGATTTCAAGAAAACATATCATAGAATGGTAGCTCATAGCCCAGCTAAGGTGATGAAAATGGTCATTACTACAGAAGTCATTAGAAAGGAAGAAATGGTGAAAAGAAATTGTGACAGACACTACTAAAAGGACTGGGCAGAAGCTACTGGTGGAATCTTCAAAAGCTTGACAGACTGATCTTAGACAGTAATGACTTGGTAACAAGAAATGAGAAGGTAATAATTAAATTTACTGATAGTGCAAATCTGAGAGGTATCATCAATACACAGGAGAATCAGAATAACATACAGGAAGAACTAAATGACCTGGTCAAGGAAACTAACTGAGAAGGGACAAAATTTAATCATGCAAAGTGGCATCTCATGCATTTGGCAAGATCCACTAATAAAAACAGAGAACTCATCAATTGGAAGTGACAGAGAAAAAGAAAGATTTAGTGTTTTAATCAATCACAGGATGTCTGTGACCCTCAAATGTTGCTGTTGTCATGAAAATAAATGTATCAGGTTAGGTATTCCCCCTCAAGACAGGGAACTTACAAATCCCTCTGAATAAAGCTCTTGATAAGTTCCTTCATGGTCATACACATGCAAGAAAGATTAATTCAGGCTGCAGAAAGTGGCAATTAGTGCTACTAAAATGATCAGAGGAATGACAAACCTATCTTACACAAGGCACTTGGCTTGTTTAGTATTGCCACACAAGGGAAGAAAACGGGGTATAATTACCCTCTCTAAAAAATACCAGTGAAGAGAGGAGCTATTAAAGCCAAAGGATGGTGCTGGCACAAGAACAAATGAGTGTAAGCAGTCATGAATAAGTATGGGCTAAAATTAAATGAAGGTTTGTGTGAAAGGAATGAGGTACTGGGACTGCAGTTACTGGATTGAATCAGAGGGGCAAAATTTAATTAGGTTTGAAATGAAGCTTCACACATCTCTGAATGAGATTATGTGGTGTGTTTTCTGGCGTTAAAAATGGACCAGACTCAGAAGCTCTCTTCCATTACTGTGGTTTTTGCTGCTATTTTTGACAATAAGAACATATGGTGGATATTACAGTCATACAAATTTTTAAGGGCCCCTTTATGTGTTATAGGAGTGCACAGAAGATTTTTATATACTGTAGAGTTCTTGAATGTGTTCATGGAGCCACAGAAAAAGCTTATGAAGGAAATTAATATGGACCACCTGTTCAGTCCATTCCATCATCAGTGCCATATTCTTAAATATTCTGTACAGTTATAGTCACATATTTAAGGCTTCTGTCACTTTTCTTGAGAGACTATTTCAGGGCCCAGTTGATCCTTCTCAGTAGCAATTTCAAAATTACACTTCCCTGAGAACAGTTCCAAACCTACTCTTTCCTTTGCAGTCATTACAATATTCTTAACTATTTTCTGAAGGTGAAAAACATTTCAGCTGCTTCTCAACATTTAATGAGTATTTTGTAATTTGCATTTTCCTCATAACTTATCTTGCCATCTATCATTACTACAGCTCTTGCTATAGTTTTTGTAATTCTGTTGTTAAAGAAATCAATTATATTCCGCTTAATAGCCCTCAGGGAGTAGGAGAATACATGTATCTAACATTTCACTTTGAAAAATTTATACTATTTTAAAAAATGTAGTACAGGGGCTTTTTTTGATTTTTCAAGTTAAATGCAAACCCTGGTAAGTTCTGAGACCAACACCTGCACCATTAATGAGAGTTTTCCTCTACAATGACCTGTGTGACTTTACTGATGGAAGCCCTGGTCTGATATTGCCAGCATCTTTTCCTGAAATAGCTTGTGTTGACCTGAAAGCACCTCTTTCTCACAGACACTGTGCTGGAACAAGTCAAAAAACTGTCTCTTCTCATGATAATACTTTGAAAGAAAAAAGAAAAAGAGAGAGTCCTTTATATGTTCTGAGTTCCTATATTTTTATCCATAGTTTAAAAATATATGAACACTGTTATATTATGAACATAGCCATTCAAGGGCATTGGGAAAGGGGAAGAGGAGCAATTCTTTCTCCCTTTATCTGGGCCATTGCAGAAGCCAGCAGTAAGCTCACCTTTCACTTTAAGGGACTGAAGCAGCAATGGCAGTGTTCACCATAACCCACACACCCTCAAAAGGATCTCAAGTGTACCTGTTCATTTTTTTTCCTGGAAAATGGCTTTAGATGCTTAGGAAGTAGATATTAATGAGTAAGAATGCAGGGACCTTTTTTTTTTTTTTTTTTTTTTCATTATCCTCTGAGTTTTATAAAGCACAACAGCCAATATTCTTTTTAGCTCTCTTCTTAGAACTGTTCAGTATAGCTACAAACAATTAGTGTCTCAGTGTACCTAACACTACCAGATAAATTTGTTTTACATGAAAAAAATATTATGCTGCCACATCTGCATTTGCTACACATAATGTAGACTTCTGTATTTATGTTTCTTTTCCTAGGGCCCTAGTAGGTACTTACTGCAAGTAAACATGTAAAGAACACTTTTTCAGAACAATTTTTTATACTTTCAGGTAAAGGCAATGAACAAGAGTTCCACCTATAAGAAAATAAATTCTTACAACATCAGTTCATTTTTTCTAGCCCCAAATCTAAAAAAAAACATTTTGTGTATATAATGCTAGTGAAGTATACTTCAACATAATCAATTAATTTGCAAAATATAGGGAAACTAGAAAATTATGTTTATTTTTTTCCTTTAGAAAACAATTGATCTTTACATTAGTTTTGTCTTGTCTTTGAGGGATTAAAAGTGTTTAAATTTTCTGCTAAATTTGTTGCTTTTTTGTTTATTGATAGCACAAAGGGAGTGGTGTCTCTGACAACCAGTGAGTCTCTAAGTTTTATGCAATAAGCACATAAACCTGACTGCATGTTTTATTTTTCTGGAAAACAAAAGATCTGCGATGAATCAAGCCAGGAGTGTTGTCACCTAATTTTTTCAAAGGGAGTGTGTAAGACTTAGATTTTCAGTAAAAATATGAACATCTTGGGAAAAACAGCTTTACAACAAGCCATCTTGCTCCGGTAAGGGAAATGGTTGATTTATGCATATGTAGATCAGAAAGTGACTGCTTAACGGTTTTTGTTTCTGCATTGTTGATTCAGATCCAGCAAGCCATCCATGAGATTTAAACATCACTAATTTTTGCTGAGATTTGTGGTAGCTTCCTGGATGGTTCTGATACTAAAACTTGAAGTGAGTAATTGCTCTGTTCTATCCTAAGCAAAAGATAGCTGGTCTGCAGTAGTCTGATAACATACAGTATCCAGAGGAACAGCAGACTTCAAAAGATGGATATCTCCAAGTTAGAGACCACATTTCCATTTCAGAAATCCAGGTATTGATTTAAGGTGGTTTAGCACTTGACTAGATGCATATGCATATGCTTTAATCAAATCCCAATTATTCATTCAGAAAAAAACAAGGAGCTTTTCTTAAAAAATCAGTAATATAGCTGAATAGGTTATATAGTGTAAGAACAACATGTATATGCATAATACGTAAAATATACCAATAAATATAGATATAGACTTTAGATGTAATAGTGTTTATACAATGATATGTTATTGGTTGGTAGACACCTTCTCAGTTTTTTGACCTAATAAACCAATTATCCTGTCCTTGGTCACCCAAAACCTTCCTTAACTAAAATAAGGACCTTGATTATCATTCCTTACCAGAAAACAAAATTATCATTCTACCCTTGGAACTTTATCACAAAGGTAATTACTACCAACACCACATTAGTTTCTTCTAAGAAGAAATATGCTGACATCATGGAAGATCCAAAAATAACATTAAGATGTAAGAGGAGATTGGAAAACACAAACTCAATACCCCTTAGAGTGGAGTGTCAAAGACACCATTTACACGCTAAAAAGCTCATTGCTGACAGAAGTTGGCCTAGGGCAATTCTGCCACCAGCACCTCTTCCATGTTTAACAGAAACAGCCAAGTTTTGCAATGAAATATTCATTTCTGGTAGATCCAGCTGCTCAACACTGTCAAGAGGATGTCTGTCAGCCTTGGAGGGAGCTGTACATGTAAATTAATCACTCTGGTTTTATCAACAGTAAATGCATCTCTTTAGAACAATTTCTAAACAACTTCTTTTCTTTTTAAAGGAAAAAAGTCTCTCACTTTTTAGTCTACCTCACTAAACACAGGCATACCGGTGAACTGAATGCAGCAGAATTGTGCTGAAGATATTTTTCTATCACTTGATATCAGAAAGTCTAAGAGCAAAAGGACAAAAAGGTGTCTCTCTTTAGAGGAGACAGTAAAGCTGGTTTGCAGGTTTTTGGCTCCTTTTGTGATTGTCTTGCCAGCAAGTCTTTTGTTCAGATTGAATTAGAGTAACTGAGTTCCCGTTGCTAATCCAAACAAAGATTCTGGCACAAAAAATCATCTCCAGAATTAGATCTGAAACTTCTTTTATTAGGAACTTTAAAAATCAGTACTGAGAAGTAATGGTTGCTACTGAGTCAAAAGACTGAACAAAACAAAACAAATTTTGAAGTATTCAATTCTGCCCTCATCAGCAATGGCACTGTGCCAAAAGAACTTACACACGTGAACATGCTCATTATCTTCCTTTGAAACTTAAAAATAAACTCCTTGTGCTTGAAGATTCCATGCCTCTAGAACCCTGGAGAAGGTTTGAGTCCTCACTGGAGCTCAGCCTGTTAGGAAGCTGCTGTTTGAAAGCTACATCTTTGCTGTGTGGTGCCTCTAAAACCACATTGATTTCAGCTGAAGTAAGACAGAAGGATCTTAACCCATCTTTGCATCCTTTCTTCCCACCAGCAGCCTCTTTGTAAAAGTCCAAAGGGAAACTGGGTGACACTTCCCAGTCATGTCATAGAGGAGGAATTACTGGATCACTTCAGTTTCTTGCTAGAATTTTTTGTAAGCAGTTTCTAAAACATCCTGTCCAAAATGATACTGGAGCTGTGATACAAGCAAGTCAGCAACATGACAAAAATTAATGCTTTAGTATGGAAAAAATAATTTCTGAAAAGTAATAGCAATTGTCATCTCTTGAAAAGAAAATATGAAGGATGAGTTCTTTTAAATGTTGTCTCATTTGTCCCCCAAAAAACGTGGGATTTTTGCCTGTGGACCTCTAAAANTTTAAATATGAAAAAATTGTCCACCAGATTTCATATGACCTCAGAAGTTGTCCACCAGTGCCCATGGAATCACTGGACACTTAGTAAAAATCCCTGATTTTTAGGCAGATTCAGTGCAAGAATTCATTTTGTCTTCATTTACTTTTCACTCTCTGACAAAACTCCGACAAGATTCCCAAGTCCTAAATCTGTGAGTAGCAATAAGCAATAATCTTCCACTAGGATTTGAAGATAAAAAGCAAAGAGAGAGAGAGAGAGACCAGGGAGCCAAACTGCTCCTGGAGAGGCAATCAAGCCCACTGAGCCAAGGGTTCAGCAGTTGTTCTGAAGTGACTGCTGCTCAGGTACTGGATTTAGTGGGTTGGATTTGTTTGTGGTTCCTGTTTGGGGAATTTTTTTATACAAGGCAATCAGGTACTGTCCTAAACACAGAGTTGTACCATGTCACTTTTCCTAAGCAGAAAAAAAGAGCTCTTTGTTCACACATGAGAAAGTTACCAGCCTGCAAAAAGGTGAATTTAGATGTACTATGGATGTACTCTTCTTACAGTTTACAACATTTTACACTCCTTTTCCTGCCCCCAATTTTCAAATTTATCATTGCACATTCTTCCACTCTCAGTAACTGGAGGTTTTTCAAAAGTCTCCTTTGTATTTTTTGCTGGATACCATAATCATTGTGTATTTATCTACTGGATTTGAAGTTACCATGTCAAGTATTGATTTCCAGCATCACAGCCTGGGTGTAACTTTAACAATTCAATTGTCCTTAATAGCCAATTCTACACCTTTCTCTGCTGTCTCTCTCTATTGCTCACTGCAGAATAACCCAGCGCAAAATTGCTAGCACTTCTCTCTGGATTTAAACAGCTCATAGTGTAGTAATATGAATTCCTCAAATGCAGATTGTCACAATTTATCAAAACTGAAAAAATGGGAAATAGTAAGGAAAGAAAACAACTTTCAGACATCTCAGGTACAATGAAGAGAGTGAAATAATTCCTAGTCGTTTTTGAAGTCATCAGAGGTCAAAGTTCCCAAGGAGACAATATGATTTTCTAAAAGGCATCAATTCTATAAATCCTCTTGTTACATGAAACTGAACTGCACACGCAAAGAGACACACCAAGGTTTATAGCAGCACTGTAGGTCCTAGAAATATATCTTAATCTTATATTTTCATATAAACCAGAATTCTTAATCTCAGTGGCTTGTGGCTGCCAGCAGACAGCCAATGGTACTACACCTGTGTGCACAGCTGGATATTCCTGGAAAGAAAAATCATGGAGAGTTACCTGCAGTGTGCAGTCCCAGGACTTGCAGGCTGCTAGCTGAGCTGGATGCCTGTTAGACACTTGGAGAAGGAGCCCTGAGGTGGGTACAGGATCTGCATCCCCCTCACAGACAGCATTGCACCAATCAATCCAGCACTGGGGGAACAGACACCTCTAAATTAATTTGTGCTCAGAATAAAAGACCATGGCACATCTTGCTTCAAATAAGGAAAAGTTGTCCACCAGTTTCATATGGCCTTAAAAGTTCTCTTGTTGAGAAAAGACACGTCAATTCTCCCAGCAGAACAAGGTCTTTTTCACCTCTTATGTGCCGCTGCTTCCCTGTTACCTTCCCTCAAGAGCAAAGTGTGTGTATGTTGCCTTTATTTGGGTTTTAGGATAAACATCCCCTTTCTTTTCCTTCTATCTAGCAGGATTTTCTGTTTGACGTACACCATAATATGGCAAAAAACCATTTGAGATTCATGGGTGAATTTAAGACAGGGAGAAATCTAATGAGAGGGAAATCTATAGTCAGGGGTCTGCAAGTGTCTTGCTGTAGCAGCACTCTTGAAATAGAAGAACTATTGGGCTGCAACAGATATCTTCACTATTCATCCAATAGCAGAGCCAGAGTAGCTGGGATCTAATCTCACTGTTTCCATGGGATTGTGTGTGGGCATTACAGACACCTGCAAAGACAGCCATTCATGCCTTACAATGTACAATATTACTTGTTTTTCATTACAGCAAACAGCAAGAGCAAACTAGTTAACAACTGGTTTCTAACCCTAGATTGACACAGCCTGGTATTTCATTAGTTGATAACTGACAAAATACTGAGACAGCCTCAGCCAATGCACTTTCAAATTGACAATTAAACATAAATAACTGTTTTTATCAGGATGCTAAAAAACCCAGAAAAGTAATTTTGAGACATATAAATGTCTTTTGTCTATGCTTATATTCTCTGAAAGGACTCTTTTTCTTTCAGCCTTCCTCATTTCTCTAGATGCTGTTACACAATGCTCCTCTCCATCTCTCTGGGGTCTTTGGAGCTGCCCAGGGACCGAAGATTAGACTGATTCTGGTGTTCTATGTACTCCTACGGAAATGGTCCTCACATATATATTGATTAATGCCAAACTTGAACTGATGCCTACTGAGTTCAAACACTTAATAGTGGGACGCTTGTCAAATTTTCCATGGACACATTATCTTTACTATGGGTATCTTTTATACATGGTCCAGGCACCACTAAATAAATTGGGAAAACTTCTGAATTATCATGGTATAAAAAAGTGAGAGACAAACTTTTTAAAAACATGCAATCGGTGTCAACTGGAGTATTTTTCAGTGCCCACTGACGTTTAAGGAGCAATAGTAAGTTCTGGATCAAATCACATGAAGCAGGAAATGAGAACACCTTAAAAGTAAAAGCAGAGAATGAAAAAATCAATGATAACTTATGCCAAAGAGTGACATAATCCAGGAAGTTATTCCTTTGAGTTTTTAAAGAAAAAAGCCAAATTAATGTCACTAACAGTACAAGCCTTGCTAGAGTTTCCGGTGGTTTTTTGTTTTCATTATTTTGGTTTTATTTTTATTTTTGTTTGTTTTTTCTTAAATCTTAGTGATTAATGATGGCTGCTGTCAGGAGAGGAAAACTTTAATGCAAAGAATTAATGTAATTGGACTGGACTAGTCCAACTGTAATTCAGAAATGAAATGACTAATTGGCCTCAGCTGCAACTCAAGGTTCTTCGCCATCCTAATTTCCCTCCTTTGGACAATCTCTAATAGTTCAATGCATTTCTTGTATTGTAACCCTCAAAATTGCCGCATATTCTTTACATTTTGTCCCAAGCCATAATACATTTCCTTGTAAAAAACAAAACAAAATGCTCTTAAATGTGAAAAAGTATCAAATAAGCACACAAGTTCTCACTGTGTGTTTGGAGGTTATAGCTCTTCTATTACTGCAGTAGGGTAGCAAAGTGCTTAGAGTACTTTGATTTAATTAAAACAGGTAGGTTAGGACATTAGTTATGGAAACACCACACATTCCTAGACACTAGTTTCCTATTTAGACTGTATCTCAGAAGCATGTGAGACTTCATCTCAGCGCTTGCAAGAAGCTTTTTGTGGCCATACAGCATTTTGTGCACTGAATAATACATGTACACAATCCCCTGCGCAAAGACATTTCTGGGTAACTGAAAGATTCCATCAGCCTAATCCACAAATATTTGGAGAAGTATTGTTAATGTCTCCAGTGGGGGAAAGTGTCAGCTATTTCACTAAAACAGATTCAATGTATTCTGTCAGTTATTAATACATGGCTTTTAACTGAGGGAAACTCTGTGATCCCTACTAAATGAATTTGTATTTTGTTTTCTTTTATGGAATATTTTGGATGAACTCTTGTGGTCTCAGAGAGATCTGAACATAATCCTAGAATATTTTACCTGATGTATTTGGAACACCTGAAAAGTGTTTAACTGCAAAGAAAGTTTAGCTTGAAAAGCTTTAGCTTCTTTTTACTTTTCTTTTTTTCTTGCATCATATGCAAAAATCACATATCTTTTTTTGTGCCTTGACAACATACAAGATAAACCCGAGATACGGAAATAATAGAGTCAGTTTTCCTAGGATCACAAAGGTTGTGGAGTTTTCTTGCTTTCAGTTTTAGATCCAACACAGCTCAGAGAAGTAATGTTCTGAACCAGAAAACAGGAAGGAATGTTAATCAAATGTGAAAAGGTTGCTGGAAAAAGAACAGCCTCAGAAAATGTTTTCAAAGATCACTTGTCAAGAACACCATTATTTCTTTGGCCTATTTTATGCCAATTCTTTGAGGAAATGGATAGTAAATTTCAGATCCAGAGTACACCATATTCATGTGTACTGTAGGGCTGCTTAGAGGCTAAAGAAAATTACTTAATGTTTGCATTATAAAGAGATCTTCAATTCTCCAGGTACTGGAACTATTTTATGATTATTTACTCTCACCCAAGCCAAACAGTTACTTCCATCTCCTGACTGAGGAGGATGATTGATAGAGCTGGGTTTCTGATGCACATTTTTTAAATTAGAGGTTGGAGGTTGTTATTATTAAGTGTCTGAGCAATTGTTGGCCTCAGAATCTGACATAGTGCAGTGTGACTTCAGGACCCATGCAAGTCCCATCCCTGAAACCCACCAGCAGAAGCCACTCCCTGTGCACATTCCTGAAGCATCTGAGGGGCACCTGGTCTCAGTCCTTAGACAACAGTAGCCTAAGGGGAAACTTTAAGGTACAGAGTGAGTGTGAAAATTCCATCTGATAGAGAGAGAAATTGGCCTTGCACTTCTCATAAAAGTTATTCCACCGAAGAAAAAGAAGGCTGGTATGCCTTGTGTTTATAGCTAGTCGATGATTTAATTAACAACAGAAGCCACAAGTTTGTGGTTCTACAGAAATGGATTCAGAAAGTAGAATTTGTGAAGTATTCAGGCTTCAGTAAAATATAGGGCAAGAAAAGCATCACTACATCCAGACTATTTTAGCTGATGTGGCATCTTATGGTTGCCTAGAGTATTTCTGACACCTGCCAGGAGACAAAGAAAAACTCCTTTTGGTGAGACCCTGGGGGACAGGAACCCCATTTCTACATTTTTGTCTCAAATAAGCATGCCTTCCTTCTTCCTCCTTGCACTTAAACTTTTTTTACAACAAATAACTAAGCATTTACTAAAGAAAACAAGCAAAGACAGTGCATTGAGTCCAGAAAAGAAAATCTAGCGTTCAATACCATATCTTGACAAATCTGTTTTCTCATTAAGTTGCTTAATAGTCACCAGTAATATTTGCTTATCTCCAGTACCTAATAATTACCTATGGTCTTGTAGGATTAATGACTTAAAAGAGTAGCTTATACGATCAGTTGACTTATTCAGAAAGGTAGGGAGTAAAGAAAAACAAAAGCTGGATAAATGTTTTCTACAATTCTGTCAGGTGTCAGTTTCTGAAAACTCAGATTCGTTACAGCTATTCTTCTTAACTTTCTTATATGGAATTACGTATGGTAAATGATATATCAGTTATGCACCAAAAAGGATACAAATCTCTCCGTTAGACTCACAAAGTTTATCTTAAAAGCTCAGAATTCAGAATTTGAGTTAAACTTATTTAGAAAGAAACATTTTTAGTTTTATTGCATGGTGATAATTCTTCCCATCAAAAGCCTTGTGTAAAGTTTTGCAAATGAACTTTTTTTTAAATTTTTACCTCACAGTCCCCAAAATCTCTTGTGGTTTGCTGCATTAGTGAACCAAAACTAATTGTAACAATTTACTAATTTACTCATGGAAAGGGAAAACTCTAAGGAAAAAAGGATGTTACTGATTTTACAAATATTTTAAAGTTTGGTCACTTTTCCAAAACATCTAGGAAATGAAAGAAATTTTCAAAGTAAAGAAAAAAAAAAATCTCAAAAAAATCCACTTTTTTTACCCTTGAAGCAAATCAAAGCCAATACTAATGTCTCTCATGTTGCTAGTGTGGAAATATATTTTTCTGTGGAAATATTGTATTTTACCATTGCATCATTGTTTTGATGTCAGACTATTCACCTTTCTGAAACATATATGTTTGCTTTAGAAGCAACTATCCATTGTTTTACCAAAGGCCTTTCCTTCAAATAAGCCAATTTATTTTACACGTATTATTAGGGTATTTATTGGGATTATTTGATACTTTTAAATCATATATTTGAACCTTCTCTGGACAGAGATTTTATTTGCAGATGCGCTTCCCACCTCAACAATGTTGCCCAAGATATGGAATGTGAAATTCAGACCAGTTCTCATTTTCCTTGTCCTGTTTTGGCATCCCTAGCATCCATGGCTATACATCATCCAACAGCTGACAGTTTCCTGGGGAAAGCACCCAATGTATGCCTTGAACTCTGCTGTGCCCCTGCCTGCAGCTCAGCCAAGTTCCTGCTTGGTCTGTCTTGCCAGTGGATGGACTGTCTGCTCATGGGGCGATGGCAGGCTGCAATCTCAAGTTACACCCTGGATTTAATGACACTCAAAGAGGTCTTAATGGCTTTTCCATTCACCAGCTGCAATACAACCTGACTTTCTTGTAGTTGGCGGCACCTAGAGTTGCTATCTTGTTTCCACCTTTTTGTCTTAGATTTAATATTTTTTGGCACCTGTGTGTCAAAAGGTGCAAATTAAGGTGGTGCTTATGATTTGGCACGGTCACAGAGCAAAACCTTCCTGCCAAAAGGGTAGTTCCTGGACAGAAACACATGAAGCATCCAGGCCAGATCTTCACTGGTCTTTCATCTCTTTCTCAGAAAAATATGATGTCAGCCTGTTTCTATCATCCCAAACCCGGACGGACTCACCCTAGCAAAAATTAATGCATTGAGTATGGATTTCTCTGCATATTTAGCTAAACATATTTATCTGTAATATTGAGATCTTTGTAGATGCCCTCTGCTATACAATCTTTAAATGAGGTGAGTTCATTTCATTGACAAGATAATAGGCTTGGTCAATGTATAAAAGAGTGACTCCACTGCAGGACCCCACACCTATCCTATTTCAAGGCAAACAGATTTCCAGATTTCAGTGGATGAGCTGGCAGGCGGGGGAAATTTATACACATCCTTCCCCGGGGCTCTGAAAACAGAAGGACTGGGGAACCCAGGGGCACGTTCTCCTTCCAAACATCACATTTCTTTAGTGTAATTCTCAACTCTGTAACATGTATGTTCAGGATCCTGTGTGTTTTCAAAGATACGTCTGTATGGAATATCGGCCTTTTTCCACCAGGTGTTTATGTGTGTCTACAAGGATTAATTACGCACTGAATGATTTGGGCTCCTTCCAGACTGTGGGGAGCACTGCATGCCCAGTTGCCACAGATTAATGCAAGCCATTTATTAAACTGTCAAAATTGGCTAAGCACCCAATGCTGACTCAAGTGTTGGATATTTTTGTGAGGTGCTTATAAGCTTTTGGTGTTGAGAACTAGGGATATTTGAGAATGTGAACACAGTGAAAGATGAGATGCTGCTAATGAATATTAAGACAGTAACAGACATGACTTCAGTAATCAGTAAAACCCATGTATAATATTGTAAATAGCAGCACTAAGCAATTTGAGAGAAACTTCACTGAAAATGTCTAGAGTTTTGGAAATGTTTGTTGAAGGCAAGCTCAATTTTTTACTGGTAGTCAAGGATCTGAGTTAAAACTTTCAGCTTTATCATTAACAGCATCTTATCAGGAGCAATATCTTCCCTTTTCATACCTTTGAATTTCAGAATTCTGAAGTCTCCAGAAACAGTTCTGAATGAAGTGGAAGAGCGCTGTTAGGTAGGCTACTGAACCAGAACTGCCATACATGGGCGTCCTACAAACATGGTAAAGATCATTGCCTTTGGCAAATCTTCACTGAGCAATTGAACTGGTAGGAAAACCACCACCAATTTATTCAGCAAATGACATGTATGGCTTGTAAAATTCATCAGGAAATTTATATGAGCCAAGCACTTGATGTGCATGAGGTAGAGCTTTCAAACTTGTGCCTTTTGCTGCAGAACTACTGTATGTTGTATTTTTGTTCAATGATCTATCATCACCTTAAAATTCTTAGGTCAAAAATTGTAAACCCTCAGTTTTACATAACTTTGGAAGTATATATCAGAATAAATTGCTTTTAAATTTCCCACTGATATGTGTGAAATCACCATTTTGGACAATCTGCCAGCCAGCAGCCAATCTGTGAACATTGTAACTGCAATGGATATTTCCCATTTTGATTGCAAAGTAAGGCTAGGCACTTCTGCTTGGTGAAGAGAGCTTAACTAATGAATTTTCTAGGTGAAATTTCCTTCTCACTAGAAATGTCAGAAGAACAGAAAAACAGGGACAGGAGAAGGATTTTTTAAATTTTTTTTTAACCTCCTGATAAGCCTGTGTCTCAATAAAGTAATATATTACTGCTGTGAAGGGGTTTGAAATCAGTAGTTAATTGCTGTTTAAAGAGACTGAATTGTGTTTCTTTTAAATTTACAGGATACGCAAACATAAGTCTTCACATTTCTTCTCTTTGTAAAACTGTATGCAAATTAATGTCTTAAAAAGCTGCAGAAGAAAGCTTAAATGCCAGATGAAGGAGAATTTCTTTTAATTTGCTGGCAGTTTTCCTCCACTTTTTTGTAGCTCAGATGTAAAGTCCATTATGTGAGTGAAAGCTGCATACATTTAAATTACTTGAACGATAATTATGTTAAATAAAAAGGGCAAATGCATTTACTGAAAAGTAAAATATTATGACTAAAACCTGATAGCCATATGAGAAAAAACAAAATATAATAATGGACACCAAATCCTTTGCTCAGGACAAGTGCCTAATTGTTGGCATTAACTGCTGAAGAGCAACTGTATGCAACAAAAATGAGAAATGTCTCGAATTTATTAGATAGGTAAAAAGAAGATTCTAGAGGAAAATGACAGGAACCTGTGACGTGGGTTTTACTTAAAAAACCAAAATAAAATTTAAGACAGAGAAGTATAATGGAAGCATAATCTTGCTTTCATTATAGCAATCTTGCTCTTTGATATTTTGGGCAGTACAAAAATGACTCATAGAAGAAATAAATACTGTAAAATTCTACCCCATCTGCCCTCCCATAATAAAGGCAGTGTAAAAATGTCATACAGATATTGTACCTAATGTACATGAACTGTTAGAAGAGTGAAAGATGCACAAACAAATGCAAAGTACCCTAGATTGCAGGGTCTGCAACTTCTGGAGTAAAAATTAACAATGGGGTTTTTTTGTTTCTGCTTTTCTGGAGTATTTGACCTCGAGAAGTCTGAGCAAACCTTTAGTTATTAAGTGATCTTGTACGTCTGTTCAGATAGATTTTCTAAATAGAAGATGTGGTTCATAAACATTAATAGAGACTGCAGCATACAACAGACAGAAAAATTATGTCTGATTCTGAACTCAGCCCAGTATGCGTAAGATTAGCTACTCAGAATGGAGTATTGCAGTGTAAAATCACAGCAAGGGCAAACTCATTCACAGAAACATCTGGATAAATATTGATCAAGACATATTTTTAAGGAAGGATGTGCTGTTGTCCTTCTGCCCTTTAGACCTTCTCTTGTCGACCAGGTGCAAAACAGGCATACAGGTCATCCATGGACCCTCTAGCAAAGCCACCCAATTCTCAGACATGGTCAGTACAAAGTTTTCTCCCTAAATAAAATGGAAGGCATAGAAGTGGTACAAAAACTCTCACAATCAATTTAGCCTTAACAGGGAGATGTGGAGATTTAAGTACCAAGAAGACTGTTTACCATTGTGATTTCCATTACTGAAAACTCTGAAAAGACCCTGTAGCAGTAAGTACTTTTCTCAGTATTTCCAGGGACTGCTTATGACCTAACATGGTTCTGTTAAGACGTCACTTTAAGTGCTTCCATAACTTAGTTCAAATACATAATTTATATTAAAATTAACCTGCTCACAGTGAGTTCTTTAGTTGTTAAAAATATCATTACAGCTACAGCTGAAGTTACAAGTTAAAATGGTCAGACTACCAACTTTCCCTGCAACAAAAGGACCTTTGTTTATTTTTTAATATTGCATAAATAGAGACTAGACCTGTTCTGTTCAAATGCTTTTCTATTAGACACACTTCTGTTTTCCATTTTTGCCTCCTGCATCAAAGGGATGCTTGAAAGCTTTAGAATTGCTAAATGATTGCAATACTATGTTGGAAATTGTAATTGACTGGAAAAAATATTGTATTTGTAAAAAATAATGAAAATTAATTTTTAGCTACTCTCTTTGCAGATCATCAGTAAAATAATACATTTTTCACTTTTAGTCCCAATTGATGAAACTTATGACATACAGTACATTAGTTCCCATTTTAAATTTTACTTTGTTTTTCTCAGTCTGTTTTCCAGTGGGTGGCATAATAATGTGAAACTTTCCAAAGCTTTTGTGTTACTGCAATGTCACATGCAGTGGCAGCACCGTCTAATGGTACTTGATAATTCATACACTCTCATGTGGTTACAAAATATCCGTCAGGGTCTCACAGCTTATCTTGAGGTGACAGGAAATAATCGATGCCAGAAAACTCCTCACATGAAATGTGGTTTTGTCAGCTGTCTTCAAGGCATTTAAATAGAGATATTCCCTTTATGTTGCCCCTGGCAGATCCCTTCTGTGACAGCTTGAAGATCCCCGAGATGTTTTTACCCTTAACGGAAACCTGCTATCTGATCAGCATTGCTACACGAGCTCTGGAAGGTATCTTAGATAGGTCTCTGCCTGTGAAATCTCTGGACAAACTTCCTCTCCTCTCACAGTCTTGGAGCAGTCAAAACTGATGCACTCCTGTTTTTCCATTTCTGGGTGATGACACCTGAAACACCTGCAGACCATTGAAATGGACAAAGGAATGTCACAGAACAGTTGGTTGTACCAAGTGCTGAAAAAGTAGTTAAGCAGCAGTGCCTTCAAGAAAAAATGAGAGTAAATGAGCATAATGAGTGGTCATATAGTAGATCAAAATATCATAGAATTGGGTTGGAAGGAACCTAGAAAGACCTTCTAAGACCAATGAACCTGACCTAAACATTTTCAGGGAAGAGACACTCACACTTTCTCTGGGCAACCTCATCCAAAAAAAATCAGTTCTTTATATCTAATATCAGCCTGCCATATTTTAGTTTTAAACCATTAGTCTTTGTCCTGTCACTACATGGTCTGGTCAGCAGTCCCTCTCCAGCTTTCTTGTTGGCTTCTTTTGGTACCGAAATCTTGCTGTGAGGTCTCCCTGAACTCTTCTCATACTTAGGCTGAACAGCCGCAACTCTCTTGGGTCTTTTACACAGGAGGAGTGTTTTTGCCTTCAAACCATTTGTTTGGATGATTTCATAGAAGACAGTACTCACAATATCCTTTTTTGTTGTACAGGAACACAAGCTACAGCTGGAGCCTGTGTTTGTGTGGGTGTGCAGCTGTAGCTTGCATCACCCTCCCTCTTCTGGAACTGGTCCTGGAGGTGTTTCCATCTATATCTGCATTGTTGCAACATTTATCAAGGACATTCAAATCACCCTTATACCACTGTGAATTTACTAATGTGCGTGAGCTCGGGAAGGTTTAAATCTATGCTCTTCACAGAACAATGGGTTGTCTCTCAGAAGTATACCAATCTTTGATACACTTGGTATTCTACCATGGAGTACTAGGACAATGAATTAGAAAGCACAACATACTCTGTAACTCACATATAATTCATAAATTGGTTTAAGTGGAGTCCTGTCAAATCTGATAAAGAACATTTTCATTCCCATTTTCCTGTATTCTAAAACATCTCCCTGCAAAGAGCTAGGTACGCTCTGCAAGATTTTGCATTGTCCAGGACAACATACTTTGTGAATAGCAGAAAAACTTGACTAGCATAAAATATGACTAGCATATTAAGGACAAAAAAATTGCACAACTTAAAAAAATTACTATATAATTTAGATGGATGAGAGGTGTATGTACAGGTACAGGAAGGACTAAAAGCTGTCAAACAACTATTTCTGAGATAGTTTGTTCACACTTCAGTCATTTTGATAGTACTTTGTTGAATTTATCCAATGATAAATATTCAGTAATGTCTTTTATTATCAAAGTGAGACATTTTAACAAATATAAAAAAATCATCTCTCAAAAAATAGGTATAAAATATTGGGAAATTTTTTTGGTAATTCAGCATTCTTCATTGTCATTGCTTAGCAATGGGCACAACTGGACACTACCACTATTGTGTTGCAAATTACAGACCAAGAGGACTTAGTCTGGAGGTGTAGCTTATGCCTTCTGAGCACACAACGCAAAAGTGGTGGCTCATGGAGTTTTGCATAGACAGAGTTCATGTAGTGTAATCTAGTGAATGAAAATAAAACCAGATAAGGGTATTGCAAAATATTTACAGGTATCATGGTTTTGCGAAAATATTTTAAATAATTTTTTATTCCAAATTCTTCTTATTCACTGTAGATATTCAATTCTGGTCTAGGAAAAAATAAAGCAAGGAAAATAGAAGTTACCCTTTACTCTTTGCACTAATCAACTGAAGTTAGTATACAAAGGCTTTTTGTATCTGTATTTTGTATTATTGATCCTTCCCAAAATAAGGCTCTCCTAAGGTGGTACAGTTCAATAGCAGAGGCATTTGCACTATTTTGAGCAGTACTCTACAGCAAGGAGAGCACAGGAATAGATAAGATATTAGCTAATGTTAGCTGCAGCATTACAGTGGATGATGGGCTGAAAGACTATGCTGTGCACAAACCCTTTGCAGGGGAAACTCCGAAGCCAGATTTCCTAAAAGGCTAGTATAGTTTTCTTAACCTTCAGAAATTAATCATCTAAGAGAAGGAACTCACATCTCAATGTAGCAAATGAAAGATCAAGATGTCTTCTGTCCTCTGTTTGTTTGACTGAAGCATGATGAATGGAAGAGCTTTCCTGTCCCAAACCCTTGAACTGAGAGGAGCTGGAAAAGAATGTCTCTTAAGGATGATTCTTTTGGAAGCCAAGGAGATTGGCACACCACAGCGGGGTCTGTGCAGAGGCATTGCTTCTGGCAGAGGTGACTGAGGCACCATAGGCTGATCCCTGGGAACAAGGGATTTAATTTGACATTAAAACATGTCAAAGGAGTCAGCTGCCTTCATGTTTGAGAACCGACACCTGACTTTGCAGATGATAGCTCAGTTATTTGGCACTCTCATCAGGCAGTCCCTGGCTGCTGTTGAAGTTCTGCTCATTTATTATTGAAGAGTGAAAGAGAAGACTTCAGCTAACTTCTGGGAACCGATCATAGACTGCCTTTCACATACAGACATGCATGCACATGCTGGCACTAAAAATTTTAACTCCCAGTACAACACCCAATTGATGTAAATATGTACACTGTAGTCATGTGTATAATGTAGTCATTATTAAAAAAAAGTAATATANCTTTCTAATTTGAAGAAACAATATTGAAAATTAGGAAGAAAATTTTATAATACTGCTGTTAGTTGTCCAGGCAAGTTATGAAAACCAAACTCACTGACAACTTTTGGAAGCCAGAAGGAAGAAAACAAACAGCAAAGGTCAAGCCAAGTAATTATTCAACTAAGATAACTTTTTGTGGCTAGGTTTGAAATTTCAGCAACAAATATTTTACTGTACTTAAATGCAAACAAAAGTAAACATAAATTAATTAAGGTTGAAGAAATTCTCAGTTGCAGAACCAAATCCAAGAAACATTAAAGTTAACCATTTTTTCCCTCCTACTTTTTAGCAGGATGTCATAAAGTAGTACAAGGTCTATTTCTCTCTGATTTTAAGGTTTTTTGTGTATAAAAGGACAAATACCAAACCTATGTGAGGAGAAATGCAAGCCTTGCTTAAGAAATCCTGATGTCCATAATTAGGCAAATAGGAACTGCAGTTTTAACTGTTCTTATAACACTGCATGACTTTAAAGGAAAATCTTATTTTAAATGGTATCCTCAAGAAAGTACTTAAATATATGTGGGTCTTCAGTGTATCCTGATCTCCAGAAGAACATGAATATATGCCTCTGTACTCTCCTGAATGAGGTGATTTCTAAAAAGTGATTTTCCTTCTCTCCCTCCTTAATTCTGCCTTCTATTTAGCACTATGGTTTTAGTACTGTTAATTGTGTTCATTCTAAATTATATTCATAGACAAAACAGAGAAGCAGGAGTTGAGGATCTAGCATCCTTCATCTCTGGGCAGATGGGTTCTTTTTATTTCCAGAAAGTAATGATGGCACTGATACTACCTTGTATCCCAGGCTCTCTCTCAAGCCATGCAGAAACACTGGCTCAGTAGGTACTAGACAGCTGGGAGAACCTCACAAAAGGAAATGTGATGGGGTTAAATAGCATGCCTTGGTCCTGAGCCATGCAAACCTCATGAAATTCAACAAGAATGACTCTAAGGTCTTGTTGGGGTAATCCTAAGAGCAAGAGAGGTCTGGGCAGAGATCCAAAGGATGGAGAATCTCTGCTGTGAAAGCAGGTTGAGGAAGTTGAGGTTGTTCAGCCTGGAGAAGAGAAGGCTTTGGATGCCTTTCAGTACCTGAAGAGGGCCTAAAGAAAAGCCAGGTAGGGACTTTTAGCAAAGATATACAGGACAAGAGGAAATGGCTTTAAGATAAAATAGAATAGATTTATATTAGATATAAAGAAGAATTTTTGGTGAGACACTGGAACGGGTTTTGTCCAAAGAAGTTGTGAATGTCCCATCTCTGCATATATTCTGGTTGGATGGAGCAACCATCTAAGCAAACTGTTCTTGCGGAGGAAGTCCCTGCTCATGGTAGGGGAGTTGTATTATAAAGTCTCTGAAAGTCCCTTCCAACCCAAACAATTCTGTGTTTCTCTGAAAATATATTCTTCTCTACCCAGGACAGGCTGTACTAAATCTTATCTATGTGACCATTAGAAGATGAACACTGCTAAGCTAAACAATCTCACAGCTGGCCTGCTCCAGTTTCCTCTACAATAATAAATTCTCTATGCTTAAGAATAATGACAATCTGCTGGAAGAGAAAAGGTTATTGTAAAATACATCTTGTATTCAGATACAAAAAAAAGCGCACTCTTTTCTACAGCTCCAGTTTGGATTGCTAACATGTAAACAGAATTTCAGAATGTTTTCAATGCTCTTTTCCCCACATTTTTTGCCATATTTGCCTTCCTCCATTCTCCCCAGAGAGAAAGGATGTCACTGAAAGCAGCTGGGCTGCATGCAGGAAGAGCCATTCCTAGTGCATTGCCTATTTAGACAAAAAAATGCCACCCTGTTGATGCCTTTATTTATGAATAAATATAGGCAAACTTCAAGATTCTTTAGTTTGCATGACACAGCTCCAAAAGCACCAGTCCCTCTCTAAAAACAAGCCACAAATGCAAATCCAGGAACCTAACTTGCACATAAAGCATGATTAAGCTGAAAAAATTGACCACTGCCTCTTTCCTGAAAAAATGAGCTCTCGGCACTCCACCCCTACACCAAGAACACTAGAGAAAAAAATGTTATTTCTGGGTATCAGTTTCCAAGGTTGTTTAATATTCAGTGAGGATCTTCTTAATATTAGGTCACATTTTAAGAATTTCACAGCACATCTGTGCATCATTGCATGTTTTACGGGTCTTCTTGGACACCATATTTTTTTCCCTAAAACTCTTACTTGAAAAAACAAATTAAAGTTATTAATTGTTCTCCACAATCTCCAAAGATGCATTTCTTATTACACACAATTGCAGCTTATCCAATTGTTTTACATTGTACATTCACATGAGGTACCCTTGTCAAGAGCTGCTGCTTGGAAAGGTGTGCAGAAATAAAACAATTTAACATTTGATCCTCCCTTTTTTCGTTCAACAGTTTTTTGAGTCAGTAAGATTTATTTATGAAATATACTACTTTTATATTGCAAGTGTCTTTTACTAAGTACTTAGGATTGCTAGGATGCTGTGACAAAGCAATGATAAAACTCTCAGTGTCTTCTACGACAAAATGGTTAACCGAAAACTGAAAATACCAACATTAAATTTTTTTTTAGGGTCCAAAATATATGACAACACACCTACCCTATTTGTATAACAATCCTCTAACAAAGCACTGGACCACAGCAAACAAACAAAGTTGTCCCCACACTAATTATCATGGCACATTTCAGCCCAAAGGGAGTTTATCTGATTTATAAGCCTTTGGGAAAGTAGCATGAAAATATAATTGAAATGTGACAGACTCCTAATTATAGAGGCAACTCTATCAGTCAAATATTCTCAAAACAATGGCACGTGTAACTAACTTTGACAAAGTAATGGTGTGGTGAATTAATATTGCTGACATTCATATCCAGTTTACAGGGAATTTGAGATATTCTGTGATGTTCCCTGTCTGTGCCCCTGTTAAGATGCAACCTGATGATATAATGAGTGACAATCATAACTATGACCTTTCCTCACTAAGGCTATCCTCTTCATGATCAGAATAATTGAATATATATTCATGTAGACTGTTACCTAATAAGAAAATCTTATAATAAAAATAAAACTTTTTTCATGTATTCCAAGGACGAAAAGTTTCTTCCTCTATGTCCTCATAGCAGTGACCTCAATGTGTACCAGAGAAATAAGGTCATTAGAGCAACGCAGGTAGTGAACAACTCTTGGCAGTGTGCGACATTTCTCAGGAAAAAGCTAAATTGCAAGTAGGCACACAAATTCACCCAAGCTGACTTCCCATAATTTCAGCTTAAAGGCTCTTAACAAACTTTTATATTATCCAGCAGCATATTCCAACCTGATGGGAGCTATTTTCTCAGATGAAGGAATCTGAGACCTGTATGAACATAAAGTCAAAAGAGCTGGAATAAAGCAAATAGGGGAAGAGGAGCACAGAATAGCTGTGTAATTTTTGGCAATAGTCCCTCACTGAGCATGGGAACAAATGGGTCCCTCTTCAGCTTGGAACACTTAGTGCTGTCATGGTGATATGAACTCTCAGAGTTCAAATGTACTCTCAGAAAATTAGATGAGTCTGACATCCCAACTTTTTATGTCATGCTGTTGAGAATGCTGCACTAACTGGTAGAATTCGTACCTGTACCAAGAAGTGACTTGTATGGCACCCATTTCCTTATGCCACCTGAATGCAGACCACAACCCAGTCATGGAAGAAGTTTATTCTGTGGCTTCTCAGGTGTGAGAGATGATTTGGCTCCAGAGCAGAAGTAATAACCTCTGCCCTACACTTCAACAAGCCAGAGCAAGGAGAGGTAAAGCCATTGAGAAGTGAAAGCAGATGTAAGTAGCCAGTCCCCAGGATTCCACTAGACAGTTATACAGAAATCAAGGTGTTTCTAAGTGCCTTCTTTTATTGCATCTGGTCCCACCAGACAAATACAGCTGATCTTGGAGATGATGTTCTTCTCAGGGAGTAGCAGGGAGAGGACACAAAACCATAGTGCCTATTCAAAATAGGTGCTGAGAAGCTTTTCAGCTGTTTTTCACTTTTGCTTTAGTTAATTGCCTTATCTCAACCTATGAGTTGTTCTCTGTAGTAGTTTCTCCCTCCTGTACAGCTGAGAAAAGGAACAGATAGAGTGATTTGGTGGGCACCAGACATCCAGCCAAGGTCATCACCACAGCAGGGATGTCCTAGGTAAGGTGGGAGTCTGTTGTGGATGGATTGGAAATTTTGCAGGGTAAATATCGAGTAAGATCACAGCTGGCTTAATCCACAGTATGAGTGGACAAGCAGGTTGGATGCTCAGAGGCAAGGAACACTCACACTGGAATTAACTCAAGGCCACTTAGATACTTAGAAACACAAATACCAGAGCTAGTGCTCTACAAGTCTGTGTTTTAGATTTATTCCATTTGTTTGGGATCTCCTAACTCTTCAGCTCCAGTTAACATTTTGCACTGGCTTGAATAGCTTCAAGACTGCATTGTAGATGTGTAGTCATTACAAAGTAATTAATCAACAGATAAAAAACTAGAATCTCCAGGGAAGAAAAAAGCTCTGGGTAGCAAATACTCTATATGAAACTTTCCTCCTAGAAATGTAAGGAGATGGGTCTCTGGTAGAATCATCATGGCAAATGCTGCTATTCTGCCATTATTGCCTTTAAGTCTTTATATTAACAGGATCTTCCTCCTGAAAAGAGAGGCAGAGAGGATGGGATAAAGTGTGTACCCTTTCATCACAGGGCAACGTGTAATTTAGGTCATGGTTTGTAGTGTACCACTGAGGACGAAAAAATGAACGGGAATTCCACTTCGGCGTCACTGTCCTATGTAAACCCATGAGCTTCCCTCAGTTTTACTCCTGGCATCATTCCCAGGCTTCTGCATTCACTTCCCCAATACAATTCTGCTGAGGGCCAAATTCTTACAATTTCTTTCCCTTTACAACCCCACCACCCCTGTCTACCTCCTCTTTGTGGCAAATTTGGATGATCCAGCTGGAGAACTACTCTGCCAGCTATAAGAGGATATATTTTTTTCAGTGATCTCAGTTGAAATGAAACATTACATAACCTATGCACCAGCAGTGAATATCCCTCCCTTATTTCCAAATTCTGACAGGAAGATGGCCCTAAGAACTCTTTGTGAAAACATTCCTATTCTACAGATACAGGACCAAAAGCTGCAGAAGAATGATTGAAAATAGAATAATAGAATCCTATAATGTCCTGAGTTGGAAAGGACCCACAATGATCCCTGAACTCCAGCTCCTGCCCCTGAAAAAGACAGCTCCAAGTCACTCTATGTGCCCGAGAGCACTGTCCAAACATTTCTTGAGCTGTCAGGCTGCTGCTGTGACCACTTCCTTGGGGAGCCTGTTCCATGCCCAAACACCCTCTGGGGGAAGAAACTTTTCCTGAAATCCAACCCAAATGTCCCCCTATGCAACTTCATGCTGTGTTGAAAAGTACTAACCTAGTGATATCTCACTCACAAGAGGAAAGTGCAGACAGTGAGGAAGTTGGAAGAAAATTGTGAATGTTTTATTTTGGCCATCCTGAAAGTGGTTTGAAGTTGTCATAATTTTTACTCCAAAGTAGTGTTCATTTTAAAAAGAAAAAAATTATTCTCCTCCCTCAGACAAGCAAACACCAGCAATTCAATTTCAGTTAAAAATTGTCTTGACATACTGCCAAATTATTTCAGTATTCTATAATTCCTGATCATTAATCAATATAGAATTTAATGAAATCTATGAGGCAGACTAAAATGGAAGTTGCTTTCTTGTTAAAAAATATATTTTTTTGAGTATATGAAATTATCATTATGCTACTTGTTACCTTGTGCCTGAAAATTTTAAATCTTCATTCAACAGCAATGATCAATGTTTTCATGGATAACACATGCCATTATTCCTAATTGTGGGAACAATAAGAGAATAAAATGAGATGGGAAATTGCTAATTGAGGTATTTTTAGCTGTTATCACCAGAAATTCAGCATTATGAAGCTGTAAAATGAAGACCACTTTCTCAAACTTTAAACATTCATGTAATGAAATGAAGTATTTTCAAAATCTAGGGAAAAAAATACGTTTGCTTGTGTGAACAAGGATCTGAGTGTCAGCATTTGTAAGATTGAGTGCATCTTTTTTCAATATTCACTGAAACATATGATGAGCCCTCTTAAAATATTCCACACTGATTGTCTTTGACAACTCATTCCAGTAAAGAACAAAGTACATGATTTTCCCACATAGAATATTTGTAATTGGCTAGAATATTTGTAATTGGCTTTGTCTATTTATACTTATGTTGTAAAAATACCTACCTTTCCTGGAAGTATTTTAAAAGTAAGATGAAATTCTTATTGATTTCATTGAGATGAATGAGGCTGGATAAATAGGATTAATCGCAGTCTAGTTAAACAAAACAAAACAAAACAAAACAAACCAGAAAGCAGTGAATTTTGGGGAAAAAAAGTTATTGGGGAAAAAAAAAAGATTACACAAGGCTATACTGACAACAGCTTTAGCGGAATATATTCACCACATTAGGCTTGGTCATGCCTTGTTCAGCGAAGCTCTCATCTCTTTTACAGACAGAAAATCCAAACCCAGAGAAAACAGAATCTGTTTTGCATGTACATGATTAATTTTATAGGCATGAGTAGTACCATCAAACTTAACTGCACTGTTTGGATGATGAAATATTGGCACAGTGTGAAACCTTGGTGGTACTCAGCTTTGGTGCTTATAATTGCATTTCATCATTTGCATACACTGAAACAGTCCTGCTTCAATTGTATGAGTACCCATGGCATACCACACACCTCCATTTCAATTTAGATAAAGTGTATTAATCCCAGAGAGTAGAAACCAGAACAGACACTGATAATTTTAGTGCTCTTAAAATCTACCAACCTGAAGTCCTGATTTTGCAAAAGATCCTTCTGTACAAGCACAGTAACATTGATACCACAGCCAGCTTTACATATGCAACTCCATCCTTCCCTACCTGCAGGCTGAAATGAACATTCATCAGTGACTCTCAACATTTATTGTTCCTTGAATCTAATTTTTATGATAAGCGTTTATTATTGTGAACTTCAATTCCACGTTTATTTTCTAACAAAGTAATTACATGTACAATTTAACTGTAGTATTTATTTTTATTTTATACAATATCATAAAAATGTTATACATAGCACCATCTGTTGGCTAAGATAGCTATAACAAATGAAAAATAGTTTATGCAGATTAGGAAGAGAAAAGTAAACCAACAAGAAAAAAGAAAAAGGGCCATAAAAATTTAGATGACTAAACTGCATACTAAAATGATTTTACATGCATATTTTTCTGTAAGTTGGGGATATATTTCCAAAGAACACATTTAATGCTGCTCTACTCAAAAATTTTTGACACTTTTTGGAGGAAAAAAAGAGATAGGTATGAAAAAGCTATAAACGCTCGTAAGAGAAAGTGATAAATTAATTCACCTGCAGCATCATAGCTTACTCTGTCATCTACCATCACACTTCTCTGAATCCTTAGTGCTCTTAATGGCAATAAAAACACAATTAATAAAGCAATCAATGGTGTTTTCTGCAGCCACACACGTATCTGGAGACTATCTGAGGCAGAAGGATGTACTTCTCCCATGTAGCCTCCCTGAGAGCCTGTAAGGCAGACTGGTCCACAGGGTGTTGTATTTTTCTGAGGTCCATGTTGTGCATGTGTGTGGCATGCAAGCAATATCCTCTGCTGGTGAGCCTGTGTCTATATAAAGGCCAGCCACAACCCTGAGAACAACCCTGAGAACATCTCCTCAGAGCAAAAATGCTGCGAGGAGGAAGAATTGGTGTGTTAGCACTTGTATGAATACCCTCTTCCCCACGCTTCAGACAGCCTCATGCCTGCCACACCTACCGGGTGTGCTGACCTGGATAGGAAGCTGGACAGGATTGGGCCAGCATTTCCACATCCAGAAAATCTCCATCGAGCTGGAAATTACCACTTTAAGCAAAGACTGCAAAAAGGTGTCTGTCAATCCTTTGTGTTTTTTATCTGTACTCAGCAGGTTTTGCTGAGCAACCAAAAAACTCCATGAGTTTTGTCTAGCAGCTCCATGAGAGAGGACAGAAGCATTATCTAAAAAAGCCCTAGTATTAAAAACTTAGCTGTCCAGCTTTTTGCTGTTCCAAATCAGGCAAGGAACAAGAGAGGAAAAACTTGATTTTCCAGACAAGAAATAACAATGTTCTGTTTCTCTGAATTTAGACCAATGGATCTTGAGATAATGAAATCAAAAATGTTTCAACACAGGGCTTAATGAGGCAAAGGAATTAGAGCTAAATCTAAGAGCTGTCTTTTTATACAGAAATAAGTAGAAAAAATACTTGTGAATTAAGTAATTCTGTCAGGAACATCGATTCTTAGGTCTCCTGATACCAAATCAAGAAGTCTCTAGCTGCCCCACAGAAAACATTGATCTGATACAAACCCACCCAATTCAAATTTGGTCAAAACATTTTGACACATTAATTTCTAACAGGCAGGTTCCTTTGTGCCTGATGAGCTCCATATCTTGCTTTGCCTAATTCACCACAAGAGCAGTCACACCTCTGATCTGGGTGGGTTCAGCAGTGCTGGGTGACCCAGTGTCACCGAGAGGAGGTACTAATGGCTTGGACACCTTAGCTTCAAATAGGTTCTGGGATTATCTTAGGCAGAAAACCAGGACTGCTTCACAGTGTGCACATTTCATTCCAGGCCTGCTGCTCTGGCAGAAAGTGGGATTCAGACACTCTTTCAAGACTGACAATGTATTTTATCTCTGGCTGCCCTTTTACAGGACCAGAGGAAGTCATAATTTCTTCCACATGCCACTGTAAAGGAAACATATTCACACAGCTCATCATTCAGGGAAAACAAGCCCTAGGACATCTAGTACTCTGTAAATATGCTTATAATGCAGATATACCAATAAATACAAATTTTAAGGGTGTACAAGGCACCAATATTTCAAATGGTACAATTTTTTTTTCTCCAAAAGCTATTAAAAAGAGTAAGGACCAATCCAGGACTATTGTATTCATTCTACAAAGCTAAAAGGCAGATGCCTTAATATGGTCATTTTAATAATGAAAAAAAAATGATTAATGAAATATGGTTGTTACCATATTTCATTAATATGTTATGTCATGTCATATGTTATGGTGTCATAGCAGTCGGGACACTAATATTTGTCTTTTTAAGAATCTCATGCAGGAGCTGATAAAGTTCTGGGATTTACACATTTGTTTCTAACAAATTTTGAAATTACAACTGAAAAACCAACCAAGGTTATTATGCTGGGAATGGATAATAGACAATAGAAACAGCAAAAAGAAAAGCTACAGTGTACTAAAGTTTAGTTTGATTTCATAGTAATACCTTTGGCAATAGGTTCAAAGGTTACAGTTCATATCTATAACAAATCATGGAAATTGGTCAGTATGTGCTAGTCAACATTTAGAGCAAAAGATAACATTTAAGTCCTACATTAGTTAGTGCAATTTGGGCAAAACAACCATACTTCATTCTCCCACTATTCCACTCTGCTCATCCACTATAAAAAATGGCTTTCTGTATTTATCTGCCTTAGGAAAATACATGGAAGCATGAATCATTTAGGTTAACATGTCCTGGCACAAATGAAACCATGAATATATTGCTTCCCTGAAGTCCTAAATGTGAAACACTGAAGAATAAGAACAGATCAACCAGGGAGAAGATGGACTTTCTCTGTTAATAGTCGGTTGACGGTTTTCACTGCTATTTAATCTGTATGAATTTGAGGACACAAAACCTTCCCTGCATATCCTTGTGAGGCCTAACATGCAGTTTTTTCTCAGGTGGTCAGAGATCAGTATAACCTCTACTGCATTTTGATTTTACTGCTTAAGGCAAAGGCAGGATGTGTTTTGAGTCAATGTCATGTAAGATGACTTTTCTTAAGTTTTCTGGATAGTTTATATGTTAAGTCATTTTTTAATAAATTGACATATACATGAAGGACAATACAGAAATAAATATCTGTCAATACAAAATTATACCTGACCAACCTGGGACAATAGCAAACAGAAGATACTTTGACTTTAGTAACACTACTGACCCTGTCTCCAGTGGCATTTTCATCTGGAACAAATAGCATATTCTTATGTTAATAGCCAAAGGTTCAATATCTGGCAATTAGTAACAAGAGAGGGGTTTCTGAAGCCTGATGGAGAAGGAGGTCAGTGTGATCTAATAGCATACCGTTTCTTTGGAGGTTTTCCAGATATTACACAGCCAAACTCAGTATTAGTGGAGATGAAAAGGGACAAATTGCATCTAGGGAGGTTCAGACTGAACATCAGGAAAAACCTTTTATTGGGAAGGATACTGCAGCACTTGTTGCTCTGAGATACTGTGAAGTCTCTATCTTAGTCAAGACTTAATAAAATAGAACACAGTGTTGGCAATAGTCTTGCTTTCAACAGATGTTTGGACTTCCAACCACTGTTTCTGTGGTTCTGTGATCTCATGTGAGCTACAAAACTGGCATGATCATATGGCAGCAGAGCTATTAAAAGTGACCCAAATTCACTGATTAATTCCTATAATGTTATAATAAATCTGCTGACACACTGGAGCCACTACTATGTTATTCTGAACAGGAGTAAAAGGCAAACAAAAGAGTAAACATGTTTTCCTTGCTCTTTCAAAGACTTAGATCCAGCATCAGCACTGTATTGGAGAAAGTCATGCTAAAATTAGGAGGTCATCAACACTGGCTGTTGCACTGGAAAGTGGGCAGCTTTAATAGTTTATGGCCTGTCCATAACTAGGGACAGATTCAGCTCGCAGTGCAATGAACAGTAACAGATGCAATAGATTAAATAAACTATGTTGTATGTCTTCTTGCTTTCTTCTCTTCCTTAAAAATCAAAAAAACTGATATAATCCAAAACAAAGACCAGGATCTGACAGTAATAATGATATTTGCTTTCAAATTCCCACTATTGCTTGCACTATACTCCACCCAACAGACCACCATTTGCAGACCTTGAGTGGATGTAAATTGACTAAACCTTTATTGTTTGGCAAAGTGGAAAATCCATTATTAGTTTCTTTTGCTTCTGCACAGGGCAGTTCTGCTCCACTTTCACTCTTCAATGCACTGTGACTAAAAATCTGTACCCTGCAGAAAGCTTTCAAGCAGTAGCTGAGCTTGATGCATTTGTGATGCTCTGGAAGTAGTGAGCAGAAAAAGTGTCATGGAACAGAGAACTGCTGAGCACACAATACACTATACCTGCCCCCTTGCTGTTGTCTCTCTGTCCCTAAATTTAAGTTCTTGGCTATTCATCCATACCTGAGAGGAGCAAAGGTTTTTCAGCTGTTGTCTTTAAAAGCAACATATTTTTAATTAGGGACAGAGTAACCAGGCAGATATTTATGAAGTCTATGTTTAATTTTCTTTACTAAGGTAAACAAGACATGGAAGCTGCTGTGAGTATCTGGAGGACAGGTGAGTGGGCCTAGAGACAGATAAGGATACTACCTTTTTTTCCTAGATGTCATTAAGATTTGTTGCACTCAGGTTTCCTTTCTTCTGTCGCCTAACATGCTAGTGTAGGCATACCATCTTAGGATCTTACTATGAAGGCTGAAAAATTAATGCTTTGAAATTAATTAATATTGTAGAAAAAGAAGCAGGTCTCTTCCTTTCATAGCAGCAGATACATATATACATGAGTAGAAACACAGGCTAGAGGAGAGGACGTGATGATGGATATGAGATGCCTGCTTGACCCTGCTCCCTGATGGGAACTGTGCTGTCAGCAGCTCCCTTTTTTCTTTTCCTTTTTTCTTTACAGTGACCTGGAGCTGTTGCTCAGGCTCCTGTCCTGTGAGGCAGACAGCTGGAAGAGGTCAGGGAATACTTAGAGCAAAAAAGATTCCCAACAGAGGTCAAATTTTGTTTTTAATTTTTTGCATTATCCTCTCAATCTATTTAGCTTTAGTTTTAGATTTAGCTTTATCTAGAAGGCTGAAGGGTGTTGTGTTGTGTATCTTTTCTAAGAATAAATGAGGGCTAGATAGCAAATACACTAAGGAATGCCTTCCATGTGTTCCACTAGGTGTGTCAGTATAGGTATATGATTTATACTTCGCAGGGCAAAAACATTCGGTTTCTCTGAACATCTGGCTGGCATCTGCAAAATCTACAGTATGCATCATTAATCAGAATATCATTGTGACGTTTGGTAATGAAAGATAAATCAGGTAAATTCACTATATTAATGTCATAATGCTTACTAGAATACCACAAAGCTACAGCTCTTACTGTGCACTTGAAAAAGTAATTGCTTTAATAACAGCCTAGAGTAAAACATGGTATTGGTATTTAACAAAGTCATCTAATGAACATCTGTCTTCATTCCTACAAGGTTGCTGTGTAAAAGTAGATATCACATTTTTCATTTCCTGTCATAAGCATTGCTTGTTATTAATGCCCTAGCAATTTTACATGGATATATGCTACTTATGCATGTGTATATATGTGTATATATATGTGTGCTCATGTATATATGTGTGTAGAGAGACAGAGGGGCATATGGACACTTTTTCCTTTCTTCTAACCCCTCCCATTTCTCTGTTAGCAAACTAATTATAAGGGCTCATTTGTGCTTAAATTTCCATTGGAAATTATTTTGAGTTGCATGCAGTGCTTCCCATATTAATGCCACCTACAGATTTTTAAGGGATTTTTCTGCTATATGATTGTATAAGGAAAGATAGTAACTTCTTTCCATATGTATAATATGGTGACCGAAAGGTTTTTTTGCTCTACAGCAAGTTAAAAAATATGCTTTTGGTTAAATCAGAGCTAGAGGGTATTTGCAATATGTTTCACGCATGAAAAATTAGTTCATTTTCTGCCATTTAACAAAGCTGTGGGAAAGGTATTTTAGGCACACTTTAAATAAGTAACAATGTAAACTGTGCTTGAAACATAATTAGTCCATTTCACGCTTTTCACCTGGCAGAACAGTGGCTTATATATTTCTTCTTGTCTTAGCAAGATTTCAAACATCAATGTTTTCCACAATTAATATCTCCATTTTAAACATAAAAGACTTCCTTCTCACAAATGGGCATGTTTATTATCAGTTAAGAATCCACCCAGAAACACTAAAGAATTAGAGGTAAATTTGGGGTGGTTGTATTTTTATTGACTTAGTCACTGTTTTCTAATGTCAAGAAAAATCAGCTGGGTTATAATTGGCTTTAACTGGCATTCACACAGGATGAAGCTTTTTCTCTTCACCTGAAGCCAAGTAGCTCTCAGACAAAGGAGTTTCTTTTCAGCATTTGAAAACATCAAAGAAAATCTAATCTACACCATGCCAGCAATCTTTGATGAGGAGAAAATAGTTGGTGGTTGGAAGACAAATAGAAAAGAGACCTCATCTTTTATCCCCAGAAGTAGTCTCCACACTGCACTTACATTTGAACCAGTTTTTTTTCTAAAGAACTGTTTTCCCACAAATGTTGTTCAGTACTGAACAGTTCAAGGATCACAGTGGTAGAGGACATTAGTACCTGCCACTCCAAACCTCCAGTGCAATGTTTCCTTTAAGTACACAAAAGACTCTAAAAGCCTGGAAATACCTTCCTTCATAAAATCACTAGTCCTTCACTAAAGGTGAACAAAAATATCTCTGGTGATATGGTAGGAATCTGATAATGCCATTCCTTCAAAGGAATTATGAAGAGACTGAGCAAAATGCTTGATAGGGTCTCCATATTTCTGTGACTGAAAGCAAGGTGCATAGTGACTGACTGAGGGGTTGTTTTGACATATGTGTCAGACAGCAAAGTCAGCTATGAGCTATCAAAGGCAGAGAAAAGATGCAACAACACAATGACCAGATAGAAGAAAATTACTGTCATTAGCCTGGATATTCCCATACAACCTAGCCAGAGTGAAAAGTTGCTCTTAGAAAGGTGTCTTATTCTGACTGGTTCCAAAGAAAAGGAGCTCTCTCTTTCTCAGCTCTTTTCTCTCAGTATCCTTCCATGCACCAAGTCACAAATATTGCTGAAATATATATAATGTAATGATTCTGTAAGCATGGCTCACAATTACCTTAAAATAGTGGGAAGTTGATTTTTTTTTCTGGATATTTGCTTATTTACATTCCCACTTTTAAACTATCTAATCTGAATTTTATGTCCAAGCTATTGTTGTTATATGTAAAACCCTGTGCTGTTTGGTTTGGGTTGTTTAGACTGAGTATCTGTGGTGATGCAGAATCATTTATTAGGGGTTTATATCTCTCTATGCTTTTATCTCTAGGTGTCAGTTACGTGTCTCAGCTGCCAAATTAATTTCACATGTTCTTTCAAAAGCTTGCTCTGGTTTCCTGATTTATCCTGACAATCATATTAGGGCATTGGACTTAGAAATTACTCCTTTCTTGTACAAGGAATCAAGGAGGCAATGGAATGAGGCTAGTGCCTGATTTCAATAAAAGAGAGATTTCTAAAAAGGGATGTATAACTCTATGCCAAGAAATTCCTTTTCCAAAAACTAAGCATTGGTTCTTATAGTCTTCTACATTCTCATATTGAATGCTTCTTGTTCCATGTTTTCTTTGCAAGCTAGTGGTAAAATACATGTTCTCTACCATAAACTACTATCTTGAGAAGTGAATTTTAAAGATGCTACATTGGCACTAGCCCTGCCAAAGTTACTATCTTTTAAATTTTGCATGTGTAACACAAGTAATAGCAGAACCAGAATCTGCCTCTGCAGAATTATAGCACTTTACAAAGACAAAAATCTAGCACAGAAGGTTCTTAAGGTACAAAGCATGTCAATGTTTAATTTCTGACATAAATAATGATAACTAATAATCCTAATTGATACTAGCACCTTGGAAGTTGTCATACCCAAAAAAATCTCTAAATCCAAAACCAAATGTGAGGTGGTATAATAAATCAAATAATAGGTATTATAATCATGATAAAGACTGCCAACAGAAGATTGTCATGATTGTCATTAAAATATGCAGCAAAGGAAACAGAATTTCCTCTGGAGAGGAAATGAATCACTCACCCACAGCTTTATGGTGCCATTAGTCCTAAAGCTCAAATCTATGCTTTTCTTGAAGCAGATACAAAAGCTTATGATTCAGACTTTGCAGTCTGAGATGAAAAAGATGACATTTGCTGGTTCTGGAAGGCTGATCATCCTGTGTAATATTCTTCAAGGTAGTTTTGCCTGAAACTGTAGTATTTACACTGCATTTTGCACTGCTGTCACTCAAACACTGCTGTGAATACTCAGTCGAAGTTTAGTTCCAAAACAAAAGTGCTGCATGGCCTTGTTAACCTAGTTTCTGCTCAGAATTAATATTTGTGTGATGACTTGAATTATCTCCTCAGATAATCACAATATGGCGTGCAATTTTGAATGTCATGTTTGTTTCGCTCCTGGGAAATGGGAATAAAAAATTGCCTGGAGCATAGTGAATGCAAATAAATTACCTCTTGGCAATGGTCACCTTATATTATATTATGACAATTTTATTAAAGGCACATCTAAACTGATTAAATATTTCCATAGAATTCCATGATCTTTTAAAAATCCTGCTATTTAAAATGCGTTGCTGATAGACATTTTCTGGAATGAGGAGAGCAGAGAAAACTAGTTACTTTGTATAAACTTCAATCACTTATTAGGTGAGAAAGTAGAAATTAATTATGAATTCACAACTGTGTGTATCTTTTTAATTAAAAGCAAATATTCTAATAAGAATTCTACTATACCTTGAAACTTCATTTAATTGTGAAATTGTAGTCATTTAACAATAGTTATAAAGATTAAAATCATATTCTCAAAATGGAGGGATATAATTTTATTTTATACTAATTACATAAAATTAATGGAAGATTTGATAATAGATTTAAATGATTTTAAATTACAACATTTGTGAGTCATTCTGATACTTGTGCTAACTCTTGTTCAAATCCTATCTTAAAATTTAAAAAATTCACTTTTTTCACTTGTAAAATGCTGGAACAGCATACAATATTTCTGAGGTCAGGTAGCTAAGTTTGATGTCAAATGCTGTAATAATATGGTTTAGGCTTTTGTGTAAAACATCTGAACCATCTTTGTTTTGTGGTGGCCTCTGAGATTGTTTTGAAGTCTTGCTAGGTTTACTGGACAGTAGCATAGTAGAATCTGATCATGTCTGAGTAATTATTAAAATCTTTATGGAATTAGTAAGTTCTGCACTGATATTTCTAACTTTATCATCAAAATACATAGTAATAATATGTGCCTGTTGGCTATAAGACTATTCTGAGAGTAGAGACAGTTTCCACAGAGCATGTTATGGGAAAAGACATAATCACAAACATGTGGGGCTGAGAAGAATGTGAAGACCAGAACAGGACAACATGGAACATTGTACACTTTTATGTGCACAACCCATTGCACAGATTCGTCAAACTTTTTGTTAAAATTTTTCAGTGGGAGACATCTACAACTTCTGGATATACTGTGACTGTTTCACCTTTTAAGAGTTGGGTATTTGTAAGGCCTAAGTTCAGCCTCTACTGTAAATCAAGTCTACATCTTCTATATTTCTTTTCAGAAAACAGTTGGGGATTCTGGGACCATTTTTTCTGTACTGGAATATTGCCACAATACATGTATTATATCATGGACTTCTCTCTTAGGTTTTACTTTCAGTAAATGTTAAAGAGCATCTACCAACCTCTCCTCAAAGGATATATTTCCTAAGCATCTATCACTATTACATTTTCTCTCTGACCTCATTGCTGGAGTTTTTCAAGACTCAGTTGAACAGTGTGGCAAATAATCTCATCTAGGCTCCCTTTTCCCAAGAAAAGTTGTACCGGATCTTCTGAAGTCCCTTTCAAGCTGGGCTGTTCTATGATTCCTATCACTCACTGTTTGTATTCCTGCTAATATGTATGCTTGGTCTTCATCATCTCAAGATTCTCTTATGTCTCATATTCAATTTACTCTCAAAAAGTTCTTTTTGGGGGTCTAGAACTCTGTTTCATATCAAAGGTCAATATTTAAAAAAAAATGTTCCACAACTACTTACTTATGACAGGAATAAAATCAAGAAAATGGAGTTAGTTGTCCTGAGTGCTTGACACAGGTCTCAAGGTTTTAAAAAAAGCAATCATGTGGGCAATGAGAGTTAAAGGCCTTCAAGAGGTCATTTTCTAAGACTTTGATCTCTTCCCTCCACTAACAAGCTCAAATTGGAAGATTGTTCTGGTTAAACAATAAAAAAACCATCTACAGCCTCTAAACGCGGGATTTCTCTTAATCTCTAATATAGATAGGCATTTAGATACAGGGTGAATGCTTCATCAGTTTCAACAAAGTGGTGTACTTTGTACTTGGGGAGAACACTGTTCACAGGATGGATGATTAACATATTTCAGTCATAGTATTCTTTAATATGAAGTCATACGTGGTGTACTGAGGTGATGCCTGGTACCTGGTACACAGAGGTTGAATCTCTGTCTTTCATAGCTACAAGGTAGCTCAAAAAACTTGAAAAAAAATAAACAAACAAACCCCAAACAAAACACATCATAAAGCCATACAACCCCCCCACCAAAAAAAACAAAAAACAACCCAACAAAACAATAACAACAAAACCTGAAGGAAAAAAGAAATAATGATGATTATCTGTGAAATCTGTGAAATCATGTTGATTTACAGTTCAGGAACATGGAACAACCTTGGAACTTTAAACACTCTTTCTAGGAACTTGAGGCCTGTTACTCTGCCATTCTAGACAAAACACAATAATGTTCCTAGCTAGTTCTGAACAAGACCCCTATAAGCCCAGATTCAAGAGGTCTAGATACAAAGACGTCCTGATGATTTAAGGTCAAAGGAAAGAGTTTTCTGAGAGCTGAGGAACTAGAAAGGGAGATTGATAAACCAAAAATCAGAATCTTAATGTAAACGAGGGTTTCTTACTCTTATTCTGAATAAAAAAATTTTACTGATATTTAGTTTGTTCTCTGTTTTGCTACAGGTAATTTATTATTACATAAAAACAAATACACTTGAAAGCAATTTATACAGAAATTCAGTTTCAGATCTAGTGGTCAAAATATCTCTTAGTTTAAATGGAGCCCCTATGCTCAAGTTTCCTTCTGCTTTACCATGAATAATCTTAGCAAGACCTTTCTTCTTCAAGCATCGTGGACATAAACCCTGTGCTGACCAAAAGAACATCCATTCACAGTTTTTACCATCCGTGAATTTAGTTCTAAAAGCACTGGTCACTCGAAAAAATAAAGTCATAGAATTATAGAATAATTTAGGTTGGAAATTTAATCATTAGGTCCATCCATCAGCCCAGCACTGCCAAGTCCAGCGCTAAGCCGTGTCCCTCACAGCCACATCTTCACATCTTTTAAATACAGCCAGGGATAGTGATACAACCACTTTCCTTGGCAGGCTGTTACAATGTTTGACAGGCCTTTCACTGAGGAAATTTATACTAAAAGCAAACCTAAACCTTGCACGTGCAACTTGTGGCAATTTTATCTTGTCCTATAACTTGTAATCTGGGAGCGTGGACCAACCTCCACTTGGCTAGAACATCCTGTCAGGTAATTGAGAGTGCTAAGATTCCCCCGAGCTTCCTTTCTTTCCTCCAGACTAAACAACTCCAGTTCCCTATGTCTATCCTTGCGTATTTTGAGTTACTCAGACTCTTCACTTGTCATTTGTAATTGTGTTAATGCAATCTGTATCATATTTTCAAAAAAATGTATTTCCATGCTTCATTTATTCTAAGAAGAATTCATAGTTATTGTGAAGTAGAACAATAACTTCACATGTTAAAATAAGAGTAAAATAGGCAGAAAAATAATGTTTAGATCCTAAATTATTTTTAGAATTATTAATTATGACTCACTTTGCCACATCCTAGGAGCTGACGGCTACCAGATTAATTGCTCATAGTTTTTATACAACCAAATGAATTTCTTGTTTGAAGGTTGAGGCACTTCTTTCATTATGCCTTCTGAATCTGAACAGGTGCCAGAGGTGTAACACTATATCTGAAAAGCTGAGACAGTAATTATTTTACTTTTCTCTCTTGAATTGATATGGTTATAATACTGATTCAGACAGTTAAGTCTTTGCAAATCTTGCCATTATTAAAAAGGGGGGGGGGAAGTCCTTACAAAAAAAAGAACATTTACTATGGGCCTAAGGAATATTTATTCAAAATATAACCAGTATAATCTAAGAATGAAATGCTTTAATAAAATATTTTTAAAGGAGCGGGATTTTATTCTTCATAACTTTTCATCTCTAGTCATTGTATCAAAGAATTAGGAAATGAAATATCATCAACACCAAAAAAAGACAGTTATATCCCAAAAAAAGTACTAAGAAATATAGTTTTATTGTCTCATAATATGGAGAATTAAGACCAAATGTTACTCTAGGCAAACACATGTACTTTTCATATATACATAAGCTTACTGTAGATATATTCTCATGTGGAATCTTCAAAAAAATTCCACATGAATATTTCCTTACTTGATTTATTACACTCATATATCTAAATATTTAGTATCTTCAGACAACTACAGATAATGGAGTGGTCAGTAACCCTTCAAGGAGACAGAACCAAAAATGACCCCATCTAATCTACTACTTTAGTAAGTAGTTGTTACAATAGCATTTCAGTTAAAAAAAAAAAATCTCCATATTTAGGTATTGAATACAAGCTTGTTGCCTAGTCTCAGATGAGGACTTTAACTAGTATAAGACCAGTGGAGGCACAAGACTCCATCTCTAATCCAGGAAATGTCATGTCCACCTTACAAAGCCCCATGCGAATATAGAGAGGTTTTCCCCTGATGGTTAAGTGGTCTGCAAAGAGGAAACTTAATATCTAGCAAGCAAAAAGAAAACAATTCTGGATGGCTGTAACATGTTGATGTACGAGAAGAGCTTTTTCTCTTAGAAGTCTCCTTTTAGTCTTGAAAAAAAAATTCTCACCTCCAGCTGCTGGTAGCAGAGCTCAAACCTTTGTCAAAATGGGGCGAATGCTTGCAAATTTCTGAGGTGTATCCTACCTGCCATAATCTTACCAAATGTTAAGGATTTTGAAAACTAATTCAAATTCTGGATCCTGTTATTTGGCATTCAAACTAAAAAGAATTTGAAAGACAATAACCAGGGAAAAGCAGCTGGATGCAATTTGATATGGTTAACCACAGAATAATGCTTCTTACTTCCAAATAAAGGAAAAAGGTGCTCCCTGAACCATTTCTAAAATACGCACTGATGTGTTTGTTGACTTCTTTTTTATCCTTCTTCTCGAACACATTATTTCCTCCCCAGTGTCCCCCCAGTTAACCCAAATAATTTATTCAGTATTGAATTTCTCAAAGAGCCACATGTATTCAGCTCTGCGAGGGTTCAATATCTCTGAGGGTGTCCAGCACCTCACAGAAAATGGCTTAAATAACTTTGGAAGACAGCATGGTTGAGTGTGTCTTGAAAAAGCAAAATGGTTTAAATAAAAGAAGAAAATAATACAAAAACAAAAGAATAAATCTGTTCACAGTGTAGGGACAGGTTCCACACACCTGCTACAACACCCCGAGACTGTGCTGAGAAGCCTCGTGCTCTCCCTTAAGTATTGAACGATCTGGGTGGGTGTTTTGGCAAACAGCCAACAGAGAACAGCTACCTTTCTGAGGAATAGGTAAAGAGACCTATCAGTCTTTTTGTCTTGCACTGAGCCAATTACTGGCAGGAGAACAAAGAAATTTCTGGGTTCTTTACCTTATTAGAACAACAAGGGGTGAGTCTTAAACCTTTCCCTATATGGAAACACCTGCTAGGGTGTGGGGTGCTTTACTACAATTCAGACTGAATAGAATTCTATTTTCAAGCCTGCCCTTCTTTGCCCTAATTTTATGAATTTTTCCATGGCCTATTAAAAGATGTAATCTTGGCTGCAACCCTTGCCCCTATTTGTAATTTCTCACATCATCCTGACGATAGCCCTCTAATTGCACACCTTTTTTTAAAATCATACCTGATCATAATCAAAAATGATGAAGAAAATGAAAGTTTCTTTTTTTTAAAGGAAAGGATATTCTTATAACCTGTGTCTGCATAGAATGGTCTATAGGATCTTCCCTAGAAAATGCTCTTTTGGTATCTGTTCCATGACTAGTGGTAGAGCCTTACACAAAGGTGGCATAATTCCACCTGTAAATCTCTCCAGCACTTCAGAGACTGCAACCCGAGTGTCAGCAGAGAGCAAAGCAAATGCAAATTTTTAGTGGTAATTTGGAACTGTCCCAAATGATTCTATCTACTAAGTCTATCCCTCTCGTTATCGGTTTTCCTATCATACCTAAACAATAAGCACATCCAACATCTTCCTCTTTACTTACCTTGGGGCCCTTGATAAATAAAATTTAATGATTTACTACTCTTGAGATTGCAAACTTCTCCAAGGCAGAAGTATAACTACTAAGTGCAATGGGGATCAATATTATCAATCTCTTCATAATTCTAAAACCTTGAAATTAGGACCTTACACAATCTTCTTGCTCTTCTCCAGTATGAATGACTTCTAGTTTCTCAGTGTTTTGTTACACCATGAATCAAGGAAGACGTGATAATATGACAGATAATTGCATTCTTGTAAGAAGGACTCTATGCCCTTTGTAGGATTTATTATATGAAACTTTTCTCCAACAAATATTCCTGGTTGTTTTCTTCATTAAAGCAGACAGCCTGATATTTTTAGTACAGCTTTTCCCTATGCTTTCCTTGAAATCTATATCTTTGTTGGTTTATTACATGTGTTACTACTTTTTTCATACTTTGTACTCTTTTACTCTAGAATTTACCAATGTATCTGAAGCTGCAGTGAAGTCCATTTGCAATCTATTATGCAGGTACATAAATGACTTCCAGTCATTTTGAACCTGATTGCATTTTACATTGTCCTTTATTATTTAATGAGACTTCCAGTTCAGTATCATCGACCTTGGCTATGACATTAGTTGCTGTATCTTTGCTCTGTTCTGCCTTTTCTGAGCAAATTGCTCAGACTAAGTGTCTTGACATGTTCAAAACTTCTTGTTTTACCAGAAATATTTTTCAGAAAAGCAAAGAAAGAAAAAGCAAGTAGAATCCAACTCTAAACATACAGAAACTGAAAGAAGACAAGTTTGCTTGATCCAAGTTTGGATTGCTGGAAATAATACATATTGCAAAATCTTAGTGCTTTATTATGAGTAATGTGTCCTGGAAATGAGAAAACTGAATTATGATAAAATGAGACCAGGTCATGAATTTATAAAAAACACTGTGAGCATACTCTGCTTTGTGCAGATGTCTAGGATTAAGTGTCAAAGGATTGTTTGTTGTTACAGAGGTTTGATGCTGCTTTCTCATTTCTCTGTTGGCACATTATACTTAGAGCTGACTGTCTTCAGTTAAATTTTCAAGTGGCAATTTTTGGAAGGAGAAGGAGAGAGAGAAGAAAGCTTTGTAGAACTACATGCTTTATTCCTAAGGTAACAGATTAATTTCTGTGAAGTTTGAGTTATTTCTATGCATCAAAAATTTATGGAATTAATTGTTAATACAAAGTAAAACTGTTCCTATGTTACTCAGATAATTCACAATTTTGCAGTTTTCTCTTAGCAAGTTTATTGAGTATCTGAATTGCTGACAAATGGTCTATCTTATTTCCCAAAATGATTGACAAACAAGAGTTTCCTGATCTGATTCTCAATTTCCTTCCCTGGTAAACCTGAAAAGAACCAGAAGTCATCAGAACTGGTGTGAGAGAGAGTGTCCCTCCTCTCTCTGCCAAAGGCAGCAGGAGCCCACCTGTATAAACAGTGGGTGTTTTCATTGGATTGTGCCAACTTTTTCTGACAAACGTTCTTGTAAGATTCCAGAGACAATTTTTTTTTTTTTTTTTTTTTTTTTTGGTGACATTTCAGTAGAGCTACCATGAGGGCTTTTTTGCTTCAAGATTTCCTGTCTAGGAAATGAGACATCCTGCAGGCAAGAGTATTTGTTTGCACCTCTAATGGAAAGAAGTTATGTTGGCTTCATGCTCTCATTGCCTCGAATTGTTTTCTGAGAACTAGAATTGCCTAAACTGTAGGAGCAAACCTGAAATATGGCATCCTTTCTCTTAATTCCTCTGTACTCCTTGAGTTGCTGAGTTCCTCTGTGTAAATTGTAATATTTTTTCATCCCAAATGTACTCATGTGTTGAAAACCTGCTGCTAGTTCATATGTAATGCAAATAGATCACTTTAATTATAGTTTAATCAGCTGCAAAACAGCATTTCCTATCAAAAAAATTGTGCAAGACGAATTTACATCTAAGTGTAGTGTTGTTCAGTTTTGCAGGCCTTCACCCTTCAAGACATTTAAGACACATGGATTGGAAAATAAAAATTACTGGTCTTGGGAACACTAGAAGCAGCTTTTCTTTTTCTTTCCTTCTCTCCTTTCTAATAAATTGTCAGATGACGGTGTCAACTTTCTTTAAGTGAGAAATATTAACTAATAAAACTAAATACTTGCTTACACGCTTTGGGCCATAGTGGAATTTAGTAGCATGATTTAAATTAAATATAATTTTTTTTCATAGTCATGGAATTAGGGATATATAATTATTATGCACACTTTTAAGAGAGAAATATTCATGGCTTAGGGGAAAAACTTCATGCAGGATTTAAACTCTAACTAACATTAGTTTATTCTGATGACTGTAGAAGTCCTTAGCCCCTTCTTGGCATAGATTCATGAGCCTGACAATACTGCTGAAGTCTAGGCACAGATGCTATTTTATTTCTTGTATTTCCTCAACTATGCTGTAATTGCATTCATAATTATACTGCATATTTTACAGCTGAAACTAACATATGATTGACTTTACTTAAATAATGAGAAAAGTAAAATTATATCAATTCAATTTAGGAATAATCTTTGAAAAAAAAACCTAATATGAGTACTGAATTATTAGTTATATAATTTAAAAGAAAAACTATAATGTGATATTTGAAAATTAATTTTGACAGTTTCGAAATCTTAAACAACATTGTTTATTAAGCTTTTTCATCAAAAGTGCACAACAAAATGAGTTCTATGGAGTGCTTGTTTCCCCTCACTCTCTTTGAGCAAGTGGTGACATTTAGTCAAGAGAAATATCTCTGTATCATCTTATCAGACAAGAAAAAGTTATAATTGTGGCTTATTCACACCTTCTTGTCTGTTTTGCTGGCAAAATGACCTGTTGGGAAAAGACACACTGATGTGCTCATCTCTTGCTTAATCTCTCTTGCTTGATGGGAACAAGTCTTTCTCTTTCAGCAATGTAATAGAAAAATGAATTATTATATTTTTAGAGATTATGTTTATCAATGAAATTTGAGATTGTGAACTTATAAGTAAGAAGCATGACCAAATAGCACTGTGGATTTGAAATGCTGCTTTCAAAATATCTTGAAAATACCAAATATACATCTAGGCTTCAAAAAATGAGAACGCATATATTTTCTGCTGACAAAAGAAAGGGATTAGAAAACACTGATTTTTCAATTTCCTGAAAATTCTTGAATTGCTTGAAACAAACAAACAAAAAAAAAGTGAAAAACAGATCTAAAAAAGAGAGCTTTTATAAAAATAGAAAAATTTCAAATCTGAGAATACTAGTGATGGTAGTTCTTCAGAAAAATAATGCTGACAATTTCCATTGATTATTTTGGGCTCGTTTTTCAGCCTGGTGTTTTAACCAGTTGTGTTTGGAAAGAGCCTCAGGCACACAGCTCTCTCAGCCAGCTCGTGAACAAATAGCACTGCAGTGGCTGATTCAGCAGAAAGGAGGAATTCTGCACATTTTCACCGTGAAAGAAGAGGCCAAACAGACCAGCACACCCGCATTGCCTGGGCTTGCCAAGGGCCCCAGGTGTTGCTGGTCTCCTGTCCTCCAGTGGAAACCACGCACCTGGCAGAGGACAGCAGCTCCCTGTGGATCTGGTGGTCCCAGGGACATGCCAAGGGGGCTCCCCTTGCCCTCCCCAGCTGTAGAACAGAGCCACAGCTTGGGCAGGGTGTTTCGGAGACTGCAGCTCATGCTGGCAGCTAGCCTGGAGCCTTGGGGCTTAGCAAAGGGGTCTGTGATCCCACAGGATGAAAATGGCTTTGAATCCCAATTCCTCTCAGCACAGAGAATGTGTTGGGTAACTGAGATAGGTAGTGGAGTCTTGCAAATATAAGTCAGACTTCCCAACATTTACAAAGCAGCAGTAAGGGATATTCCTTTGTATAGCTTTTCCAGTCCCATTGCTTTTATTCTTTTATTTTTTCTCATATTGAGAGGATATCCATGCCAGGCATGAAAAAAACCTGAATAAATTCAAATATAATAATGTGTAACAGAATAATTCTCAGATGGGTTAAACTCAAGATTAAGCTACAAAGTTATTTATGTATCTTTTTACCTGCTTTGCCATATCTGAATTTTTTCAAACATCCAGTTTGAAAAAAAACCAACCAAACCACTCTATTTTTTTCAGGGAGAATGTTCAGAGCTTTGGAACACTCATAACAAAATTTCATGCTAACTATCCCCTAAGTCTTTTGCAGCAAGTAGCTGCAAAACTATGACAACAGCCCCTGCAACAAGAACACAGGGAGAGAGAGGAACCATGGGACTCCTTATAGAGGAACCTTCTGATCTAGTCTACTTAAACATGCTAAAAAAACTCCACATAATGCCTATATCTTGACTTCAAAATAGTATTAAAATTTTTGCCCTAGTTTATAATATCAAGATTTTAGTAGAGGTTTTCAAGCTATTTAGAAATAGATACAATTCCTCCTTGTAGGAAGCAAATTATGTTATCAAATCCAAGGGTCAAACTTTGGTGACATTTAAAATGACAAAAACATCCCCTATCTCCCAATGGCTAAAGGGCTCAAAAGGAATTCCATAAAAATATGCTGAAAACTGTCTTTGTGAGGAGAGGATAATAATGAAAAAATCAACAGGTCTTTTAATATGAGAAATTTGTGGTGAACAGTATTATGAATTAAGATATTATATATGTTGATAGTGAGCCTGTTACCAAGCCTGTCATTTTGATTTCCTTATATTGACATGCTTAGTGGAGTTAGTAGGTATTTTCCCCTCTCATAACTATGGCTGTTTAGAAAAGGTGAATGTCAATATCCTATTTCAGCAGATACATAGGATTAGCATTCACACAAACACCTCCTCCTTTGGATCAGCTCTTATTGGTACATTTGGCCATCTGTTAGGCATTTTAACAGTTAAGTTTCAGAGGGGTAGACACAGTGATTGGCAAAGACTCAGCTTATTTTATAAAGATGATCCCAAAGGACATAAATGAACAGAGAACACTGCTATCTCTTGGCACCATGTTTTCATATTTTGCCAGATTTTATCTTCAATAGTTGTGCAGTGCCTTAAGCAGATCCATGCTGCAAGGGAAGTTGGGCTTTGATTTCATTAGTAGCTTGAAGTCACCACTACCACTACAGCCAATGCACTTACAGTTAAATCAATTGAATTAGATCATAGCTCAAATAACTGCAAGTGGACTGAGACTTAAATGACAGACAATGTTTTAGCATTCACCAGTGTTATTAGTTTGAGGAAAAATCCTCTACAAGAACAGATGAGCACTTTTCACATTGGAGGATTAGTATTATTTGTTTGCATTTTTTTTTAGTTAGGGTGCTCTCTCTGGGAACTTGTATATAGCAAATTAAAGGGTAAGACTGTTATATTGTCAGTTCCCTGTTTTTCATGCAATCTTTTGAAATAATGAATAGACTTACTGACTGCTGACTTTTGAGTCAAACATTTGTAGCAGAGTTTAATAATGGAGAAGTCTGACAAAAATCTCAACTGTTTTTGAGTGTCCAAGTGTATTTTGTGGTCTGTATGGTTTACCATATGCACATGGTGATAAGAATATGCATCCCATGCATATTCCCTGGTGCAGCCCCTCTTATTCGTGTACTGGAGCTCAGATATGAAAGCAAAGAAAGTGTCATGCTCACTCATCTCAGGCCCAAGAGAGTGGGAATTGTTAAGCTGATGTTGATTCCTTAGCCCACCTCCTATCCCATTTTTTTAATGTTGTGTGCTCTGGGCCACTAGAGACACCTGACTAGTGTTTAGAGCTGCACCTTTACCATATGAGCTGAAAGCTAATACCAAGGCAGGCTATTAAACACAGCCTCGGAGAGTTCATCCTGCTGCAAAACATGTGAGACTGCCACTGCTGTACAACTTGTCCTACATCATTTGTCATCATAGAAACAAGAAATTGCTTCTCATTAAAATTATAAGGGAAATTATAAAATCACATTAAGAAAAAGACCATATATATGATGAAATCTCACTGGTGGGGTTGAATAAAACACGACAGAATCAAATCTTTTTCCTTGCATAAATGAAAGTACACGGATTGAAATGTTTTTCAATGTACTCAAGCTGTGGCATTCCTACTGCATACAACTGAAAATAAGAAACTGTCCTAGATAATATTTTCCCTTCAAAAGATGCCCCAAACTTTTTTCTTGGGAAGATACTAATGTATTCATTGCCAAAATATATCCATAATTATAACTGTCAAAAGGGTTACAGAAAAAGGAACAAATATATCTTTTCAGACATGGAAAATATGATGTGGCCAAAGAGTAATAAGATTTTATATTTCAATTTTGACTCAAAAGTAAAGACCAGCTGTTGTCTCATATAGTTAATTACATATACAAAAGCATTACCTAGGATATTTTTTTATGTTAGAACCAGAAATGGATGATAAATATAAAAATACTTGGAAGACAACATATGATTTTTTTTTAGTGCAGTAACAAAACATCAGAGAAAAAGTTAATGGAGGAAAAAATTAAGTTAAAATGTTGAGACTTAAGAATGCAACTGTTTTCTTTGGTTTAATAAAGACTATGGTTCAAATTTTGAAGCATCTCTTTTCATATTCTTTTCCTTTGTCTCAGTGCAGAGTTCTACAAGGATATGGGGAGCAATTATTGTGTGCACACAGTAACTGAGCAATAGTATTTTCTTGCCAGAAATATCCTTTGATTATGTAAATCTATTTTTTTGCTCGGTACTGTGTTTATAGACTTGGTGATTAATACCCCTGGCCCAGTGGTCATTCAGTTAGCAGTAGTGGTAGGTATCCAGATTTAGGGATTTAATTTATCTGTGTGAACAAAGTTTATATCAATTCTCCAAAAACATTTCCACTTTCTTGGAAATAAGATGGTGGGAAGAGAGAAGAAACATCTGCTGCCTTTAAATGCCTCAATGATGCCATCCCTGCAGTTAATCAGCTCTGCCCTCACCAACAGATGTCACTGCAAGCAAAAGGAATTAATTTGTGACGTTATTGGGCTCAAGGAGCAACAAAACTCTCTGAAATACAAATGTGAAAGAACCCCTCTTTCAGAGCATATGTTCGTGTCTCTGTTCTTCTGCCACAAGCTGAGAATAAGCAGCAGGCAGATTGGTAAAAATAACAAAAAAGAGGAAGAAAAAAAAAGTTTAAAAAAAGTGTTCAAACTTACAGCCATGTGAAACAACTGAAATACATCAAAAGAAAATTCAGTACCTTGCTTTTAATTTTATGAATGATTTAACTGAAAAAAAAAATCTGTTAATTCATTGTGTATATTTCTGCAAGGCACACTCAGAAACTTAGACATTCCAGTCACGTGATCCTCTGGGTAAAAATGAGAAATTTTTTCTGATTAAGAAATACACATGTACCAGAGCACACAAACCCATCAGTAAAAATATTAAAGTTGCAAAGTAGAGACATTAAAAGTGAAAGACTCTTACCATTAGGATTATTCACATGTAATATTAATTTCCTATTTTTGCATGCATGCTCTGGTACAACCTTTAATTGCACAGTCATATGCCTGCTTTGTGTTTCTGAAGACAGCCTTAAATTAGAGAGAAATATTAGAATTCCACCACAAAAAGTAATTTTGCCTCATATGTTAGCAGGCGTTAAAACAAATGCAAGTCAACTCTCTCTTCCGTGTCCTACCACCAACACTGGCAGCAAATGCAACTGATATCCCAGAACGCCTGATACATGTTTGCCATACCTACCCCAGAGCAGTAAAGGAATAAAGAAATCCATGGATTTTGGGATATTACCAAACCTTTGAGGGCACAAAGAAANAACCAGATCCAAAATATCAGTCTTTGCTTGAAAATATAGGAACACTACAGGTTTTTCATAAAAACAATAAAGTACTTAAGATCCACAGGCAAATAGTTTTTTATCTCTTTCATCTGATCTGAGATTATCTTGTTGGTGCTGTAAGCTTTCAGGAGAGGGACATNTCCACCACAAAAAGTAATTTTGCCTCATATGTTAGCAGGCGTTAAAACAAATGCAAGTCAACTCTCTCTTCCGTGTCCTACCACCAACACTGGCAGCAAATGCAACTGATATCCCAGAACGCCTGATACATGTTTGCCATACCTACCCCAGAGCAGTAAAGGAATAAAGAAATCCATGGATTTTGGGATATTACCAAACCTTTGAGGGCACAAAGAAACATTTTGCCACAGCACAAATTCTGTCCTCCTCCTCCTCTGTCCTGGCTTGCTAGTTGTGGTGCCCTTGCCCCTCTGAAACACCTCCTCCCCGTTCCTCTGTCTCTCTGTCGGCTTTCATGTCATTTGTTCGTCTCTCTCTCTGCTCCGATTTGCATTTCCCTGCTCCATGTTCCTACTTGTTAGCAAGGAGGACTATGAAGGTTGAGTTTGTTTCCTGTTCACAATTAATCTACCTTGGGTGCCAGTAGGAAGAATTGCAAGCTTGTCTTGCTAAGCCCCAGCAACCTTCTCTCTCTCACATAGCTT
>VYXD01016636.1:127506-165093 GCA_013397195.1 Hylia prasina
GTTTATGGAGCACATTAATCTATGTGGAGAAAATATACAGTGTTCTCTATAGCACATAAACAATCTCACTATATGTGCTAAATGGAACATGCCAGAAAGATAACTTTTAAAACTGGAAATCAAAACGGACTACTTAGAGAACCACTGACTTTGAAAAGAATCATTAACTCCCACTGGCTTAGCAAGTTTTTTCAAATTATTTTATGCTTTTGAAAATATGATCATCACCCACAAATTGTTAAAGTTTTTAAGGTAAGATACTTCTGGTTTTATGAGATTACATGCAGAATAGTTGTGTAAGTCCTGTGTTAGGTTCATCTGCAGGAAACCCCAATGTCTGCCTTCTCAGCGACTCTTTCTGCTTTGTCCAAGACACAGCAAAAGATTGCCTTCTTACTAAACAGCTGCTTTGCATCTTGTGATATGACAAAACAATTCACTAAGGGTGTAGGGGCATGGGGTAGTGTGTGATCTCTATTTCACAGTTCTACATATTTCCCAGACTGGAGTCAGTGGGCTTTAACAGGAAGCTGGACGATTCTTTGCATCTTCTGGCTTCTTTTTCTCTTCCAAGTTACACAAAGAAACCCTGTAAATGTTTCAGCTAGACCTCAGATATGTATTCAGTTCGAGTCACCTTTTAGCAAGGTAAACTTGCTAAAACTTTTCTCCATATCAGGAAATATAAAGTGATAGTTCAGTAAAAGGAAACCATCTTATTACTGTAGCCAGTGTAAAGAAGTTATTTAAATACACATCTGTACCCGTTAACAAAAGAATGGGAATTTCTGTCACATAAAGAAAGTCTCTCCCCCTTGTATACAGTGTGAGGAAATGCAGCAAAAGTAGTTGATGGAAATCAGCAATACAAACAAGACTGAAGTGTTCCTAGAGTTCAGAGGAAGTCACAACACATCAAAGATTCCAGCCACTCTGAAAGATCCATGAAAATATATAAGCAATTGGCCACCAGCAGAGCTGTACTCCAATATCTTTGTTTTCCCATGGAGGTGGGGAAATGCTGCATTTATTTCAACATATTTGCCTTCTACTTAACATGGGAAACCTGGCTGCACTCCACAGAGGCCAACACTTTCAAAAGTTCAGCGTTGACATTAGCAGTTTGGGTGACTAGTGCATGCTGTGGTGGAATCGATTCTTGGCATTCTGTGCTGAGGATATTTTTTACTGTGGCACATTAGAGGAAGAAATTCCTTTCCATCACCTAATGAGGCTCCAGGCTTCCCAAACCTAAAAAAACCCCCTTTTTATCTTTCTTCAGATGCCATGCAAAAGTGCAAGCAAGAGAGGAAGCATATTCTCCCAATTCACTATTAAAACTTACTCAGTATTTTGAAAAGGGATCTGTGGAAAATCTATACATAATTTACAGGTAGGATGTAAATAACTTACTTTTGCTCAGGATGTGAAGTAGTATCAGTAAACCTAATAGAAATAAATTAACAGACAGAGTGAATTTAAAGTGATAAAAGCTACCTTCCATATATTACATTGTTATTGAAGTGCTAGTATTCTAAACTTTTGCTTGCATTCCTGATTTGAAGAAATGCCTCTAAAGTAAGATAAGACAAATTATTAAAGTTGTAGCTTGAAAAGTCTGGGAGTTAACCAAGGAGAGTGGTGTTGATTTTAATTTTCCACATTTAACAACAGTAACCTGAAGTATGTTAGCCAAGCACATGTTGACCTTGAATGTCGTGCTAGGTACTGTAGCTACTTATCAGATTATACATGTTATACATGTACAGTAGATGCATGCTGCATGCACAATTTTAAAAACAAAGGAATCTGAACTGTCTAGAAAAGCCATTTATTTCTTACAAAAAATATAGCTACCCACAACTTAGTTGAAAATTTCCTCCCTGTTTATCTGTATGCAATAGGTACAAAATGGCCAAGCTGCACACTTTTTATTACTTAAGTCATTGTTACAACATTCTGATGACAAATATTATCAAGTTTTTTACTAAATATAACTTCACAATATTATATATAGTTTATATAATCCCTCATAAAACCAAAAACAAAGAAAAAAAAAACCCACAGGAAAACCCTAGAAACAAACAAATGAACAAGAAAAGCATGAAATTAATTAAAAAAAAAACTAAAAAAAAAAAAAAGAAGAAAACAACCACCACCACACATAAAAAACACCCCCCCAAAACCAAGAAAGGCAATGCATCTCCTATTCATATGGGAAATAGAGTTGGCATTTGTGACCTCCATGAATGGTGCAAATGTTCCATTTCCTTACGCGAATTCACCATTTCTAGTAACACCAGCTGTTTGTGTCACTGTTTACATATACAATACAGAGTGAAATGTCCCTCCAAAAAAAATCAATATCCACTATAATTGTTATTTACCATCATCATAACCCATCATCTGCTGTTGTTTCACACTGCATTTTCCATGCCAAGGGTTGGTGTGCCCTACCATGTTTATGAACAGCTGCAAATTGCCATGACAATTTGCTGAGGTTCTGCTGAGTTTCTGCTGGCTGGCACAGTAAAAACTGAATGATTCTTTAAAGCAATATGCATGAATATATGCTACAAAGTTCACCTCTCAGTTGAGAGTTTCCCAGTTTTGTTGTGCTCTCATCGTAAAATGCTAGTGTAGTTAGCCTCTAGCTAGAGTAAAAGAAAAGTTTATATTACAAATAACAATTTAGGATAGGATAGTAGTATCTTTCTGTGAGACGCATGTATATGTCTTCATATTTTGGTTTGTTTATCATGTTAACAAACAGTAAAACAGAAAGATTAATCTACAAAAAACAACACATTCATTAAGGAAGAAAAATAAAAATTCAAGGTAATCTTTAGTCTTATCTCAACTTTTCTTTTGCATGATTTCCTGCAAACACTGAAATCACCTTACCAGCATTTATCTCTAACCAGTGTATTGCTACACTTTTCAACCTCTTCTCCATTATGGAAATTTTTCCAGAAGCTGCAAACAGTTTCCTATCTCCATAGATAAATGGGCTAGATGTATGTGTAACTCCTAAAATTTCATAGCAATATAATTGTTTTACTACTTTCTTAGATTGTTATCTGGTTTTATTTTATAAAATATTGAAGCATGTATGCTCAAGAGCAGTACGGAAAAACTCTTCATGGAAACCTGAACAACCCCAGAATTGCTCAGAATATCCTGAAAATGTTTTCAATTGAAAAGTAAAGACTCTTATGCATTTATAGTTTCACTTCTTGACATCTTACTTTCTTCTCCCTGGCCTCAACAATTAAACACCTGGTCTTGCCTGAACCTTCTCATGAGAAGCTTGGATACTCAAATTTGATTTATCTAGTGCACAGATGTGAATGAGTGCAAAAATGATAAACCAAGAGGTCTAACCAAGCTAATTTGAACACTCTCCTCTTGCAGACAAGAATGTTGTTTTTTAAAGAAAATACATCTTGACATGATAGGGCAGTGTGTTCAGCAATATTGTAACTTCGTGGTAGGACAGTTTATCTCAAAAGCAGAGAGGTTGTTATACCTTCTTCTCATCTTAAAAAAGGTTCAGACTCAGCATCCCACAGCAGCCAGGAGGTTGAAAACTGATTTCTCTTTCTGTATCTCAAAAGCCGAACCTGGGGCTTTTTCGTGGGGTAGTCAGAGTCCTTGTCTGCTGGGCAAAGGAGCTGCAGAGGAGCACCATTCTGGGCAGGACATCTCCTAGGCATGGGGACTACTAGACTGTGTCTCCTGTATTCTCTGTTGCTGACCTCTCTCTATACTATCTCCCTGTTTGCTGTGTAAAGGGCTTATCTGGTATCTCTGAAGTTTGTGACCTTATCCATGCATTATGTAGGCCACTGGCACATAACATGGAACTTTAGAGAAAAATCTTTTTATATCTCAGTTTGGGTTTTTTGTTTGTTTGTTTGTTTTGTTTTGTTTTGGTTTGGTTTGGTTTGGTTGTTTTTTTTTTTTTTAATTTTTGTATGTGTGTTTTTCATTGGTTGGATGGAGTTTTTTAGCTTGAGGTTTTTTGGGTTTTTTTAAAGAAATCTGGACATGCAGAATGTGAATTCACCCTGGTCTGAAGGAGAGGGCCTCCTCAAGAGGCAAAAGAGGAGACAGAAGAACTTGGAGGCCTAGAACCTTTGTGGAGATGGATGTCAGACTATACATGTTTAAAGTCAGATCTGATATAAATATGTTTCCAAGGACTCAGTGTGTAGATGAGAAGTGAAATAACCAGGCAAGACCAACCAGTGCACCCTGTAGCTGCTCTGCTGTGCAGGAATTTTCTTACTGTAGAGCAGGACAGCTAAGCAGATGAACTTTGTAGCCAGCTCATGGAGGTGAGGTTTAGTGTCTCTGTTTCACCTCTGTCCCAGACATCTCCCCATGTGTCTCAGTTTTCCATCAGGAAAATCTGACCTCTTCTCAGAGCCTGTGTGACTTTGAACAGGACCGCCGAGGATGGCAAAAAGAACCACCAGCACTGCCCTTGAAAGGAAGAGGTCAGCTCATTGTAGCCTGTTGCTATCTCTAATCTGGTTCCTCTGCTGGTTGCATTTGTCTTTCATGGCTTTTCAGTGGTAAGGAAGGAAATGGACCTTTAGTGTGAATATCCCACTCTACACTATACTGTACCATTAGCTTCAGGTATCACAATATATCAGGACGTCAAACTATTAGAGTGTGTCCGGAGGAGGGCAACAAACATGGTGGAAAACCCCGAGCGCAAGACTTACAAGGAGTGGCTGAGGTCACTCGCCTTGTTCAGTGGAGAGAAGAGATGCCTGAGAGACCTTGTCATGGTTTACAACTTGCTCAAGTGAGACAGCAGAGAAGACTCCCATCTCAGTCTGGTGACCAGCAATAGAACTTGAGGAAATGGGTTGAAGCTGCATCAGGGGTAGTCCAGACTAGACTTTTGGAAAAGGTTCTTCACCCAGAGGGTGGTCAGTCACTGGAACAGGCTTCCAAGGGAAGTGGTGAAAGCATCAAGCTTATCATATTTCAAGGAACATCTGATCAAATATCTTAGTCATGCGGTTTAGGTTTATGTAGTCCTGTGAGGAGCTGGATTTTCTGATCCTATAGATTCCCTCCAGCTTAAGATTTTCTATGATCCTATGATTCTACTTCAAAAAGTCTTGTTTGAAGAAGCATCTAATTGAAATGTTCATGCCCTTTTCTGCAGTTTGAATATGTATTGAAAACATGGGCTGGCTTCAGATGAAGGTGCCTAACAAGCAAAAAGACTGCCATTTAATGTACTTAGAAGAATAAAGAAGAACACCCACCAATTTTGGTGAGAGTGTTGATCTGCTGGAGGACAGGAAGGCTCTGCAGAGGGATCTGCACAGGCTGGATCAATGGACTGAGGCCAGTGGTGTGAGGTTCAACAAGGTCAAATGCTGGGTCCTTCCCCTGGATCACATCAACCCCAGGCAGTGCGATGGACTGGGGGCAGAGGGTCTAGAAAGCTACCCAGTGGCATAATACCTGGACCTGTTGGTTAATAGGTGCCAGTATGTGCCCAGGTGGCCAAAGAAGGCCAGTGGCCTTGCGGCCTGTAAGAGAAACAGTGTGGCCAATATGATGGAGGGTAGAAACTATATTGCTTTCTCTCACTGCTTGCAAGGAAGTTCTGGAGAGGTGGAGATCAGCCTCTCCTCCCAGATAACAAGTGGCAGGATGAGAAGACAGCCTCAAGCTGTGCCAGGGGAGGCTTAAATTAGATGTTAGGAAAAATTTCTTTACCAAAAGGTGGTCAAGCATTGGAACAGTATGTCCAGGCAAGTAGTAAAGTCACCATCCATCCCCGGGAGCGTTCAAAAACTGATATGTGGATATGGCATTTGAGGACATGTTTAGAGGTGTACCTGACGATCATGAGATTTGAGAGGTTTTTGAGGTCTTTTCCATGATTCTAACATGTCCTGGTTCTGCCAGCACAGGGTTAACTTTTTTTAGTAGCCAGGAGCGGGGATGGCCAGGACATATTCTACCACCACCTCAAATCACTGCTGGGGGTATGAGAAAGTGACTCTTTTCTGGGGAGAAAGGGTAACTTCCACTTCAGAAAACATGGCAGGAGGAGCCATCCAGTATTGTCTATTGGCAATGAGGGTGTGTGGGATGTGCTCAGTTACTCTTACTGTTCCTGCTCATTTTCTTATGCCATTTGCAGTTTCCAGTAAATTTTTCTTATCTCAACCAGTGATCTTTGCTTTTTGTGCCTCCCGTTTTTCACTCCATCCCATAGCAAAGGAGAGGGGGAAGGCAAAACTGGGAGAGCAACAAAGACCAGCAGCTTAGTTTTGGTGCTCTGAATTGGTGAGTACCATTCCCAAAACCCCACCCAACAGAAGAGAAGAAACATATTGCATAGTGATGTCCTACAAATCCATGAAGTTCTAAATTCTAAAATTTAAATCTAAAAACAGAAACATGTTCTGATTACAAACTAAGCGGTATTCTCTATTTTAATTGCTCTACAATTGGGTTCGTAAACCGTCACTCTTCATACTTGCCACGTCTCTCTTTGGACAAGGGAAAACAGAGAAGGGTCTGCTGTACCTCAGACTGAAGTTAATTGGAAGGCTATATGTGAAAAGGTTAAATGATTTTTCTTGTCAAAAGTGGCTGTTGGCTTAGTATAATGAACTACCTCCTTAATGGCTATAAATCCATCAGCCTCTCTAGGGCAACCATGTTTATTTTATCTGTCAGACTGACTCTAATGCAGTCATAGAAAAAGAAAGTTTGATGTCTGATAACATATTTATTACTTTTGTTCAGGTCAGCAAATCAAATTCAGAACATGTGTTCCACAATATGCTTAATTGCTGTTTTTTTCAAGTTACACTGGGCATTCAGTTTACTTATCTACATTTTCAAACAAAGCTTGTAAGATGAATGGAAAAGGCAATAAAAGGGCCATTCTGAAAGGAAAACTGTGCTGGTTTGGAATTCACACATACATGTTTGGATGCACTTCTTGAGCATGTAAATATTTTTTCTTTTTTCATCTAAACAGCTCATTTTTTTTTTTATGGAAGGGCCAAGTAAGGAAATTGAAAGAGGTTGACAGCCTGAGAAATGGAGGTAAAGATCATTTCCCTTGGAACAGGCAGCATGGAAACTTTACAACTATCAACAATTCAGAGAGTTTTACTTCCCTTGAATGTTTTCCTTCATTTCTTCTGCTGAACCCATTTGAAAGAAATATTATTTCCCTCCTAGACATACTGAAATTATTTATCTCTGGTACCATTTTGTTATGTTTTATAAAAGCTTCTATACATTTTTCTCCAAACTTGCAAACCAAAATTACTGAATAGGATATGTCATCTTCATTACTTTCTGCCATGTTTACAAAACTGAGAATTTTTTTACTACTGTATTGCTCATTAAAGTACAGATAATCTTAGTATTCTGGATGCTTGGTGAACAAATTGTCTGTTTCAGAGAAAATGCAGGTTTCAAAAAATAAATTATCTGCAATATAAAAACAAACAAGCAGAAAAATCTCAAGAAAAACAACATGAGAAAAACAAAAATCCCGCAATGCCACTAAAAGCCAAGCCAAATGAAGCCAAACCAAACTAAAGCAAATCAAACTGACCAAAGCAAACCAAAGCAAACTAAGACCAGAAACAGAGACAGGTAAAATCACATGAAATGTAGACCACATGGTTGCAATAGTTGCAGTCTATCTTCATGTACTATCTTCTATCAGTCTATCTCCTGGTAGAAGATAGTGCATGAAATGGATCCTCTGCTTAAATGTTTCTCTTTGTGTTGAACCTCATGATCATTGTTTGTTGAACATAGAACTACACTATTTAAGAAGACTGGGCTGACAATTATTGTGTCCTACAGAACTTATGCTCTTAGTTTATGTGACGATACAACAAATTCTATGAATAAAATCATATATTAGATCCTTAGCTTGCCACATAGTTACAACTTTTTAAGAGAAATACAGTCATATTGAGGGAGAAATCAGACTGATTTTTCTTCACAAACATCTATACTTCATACCTTATACAAGAACGTTAAAATCCAATTATTTAATAAAACATTATTCCCATCTAGCTTGAATTAAAATATATTATGTTATTTTTTTTAACAAAAAAGATGAATGCAATGAGTTTATATTCTGTGTGTGTTAATAGATAAGTGTATTGGCACATTTTTTGCACAGAAATAGCACCTACTGAAAGCTTTTGAGCAATACTGGGGAGAATGAAAGATTTTTCTGGGTTTTGAGAATAAGAATTTATTTTAAAAAATCAATATGGCTATCAATTATGAAATTGTGTCCGATGCAGACAACATACACAGCAAAGCTTGTACTATTAGAAAAGGGAGTAAGTGTGACTGAGAACCAGTGGAACACAGCCCACACACTGCCAGTCTTGGTAACAATATTATCTGAATTTCATTGATCTTATCAAAATAGACATGAACATCAACCCTTAGAATTAAACATCAACAGTCTTTTATTTTTTTGTTACAATGACAAGAAATGAAATGAGAGAAAGAAGCTTATATTATATGAGAATAACATGCCTCATTTGACTGCATGACAGTTCTGTGGTTAGAACTTCTTGATCACATCAAACCATACAAATACTTCAAGGGCAATATATTTTATCTGTGTATACATGTAAATTATGAACCTTGCAGCTTTTGTGCCTATTCCTTTTTGAAATGTCACTGATCTCCCCAGGTTTCTGTGAATTGCATGCATAGTTTTCCTTAGTGTTTGTTTTTGGACCCCTCTGATTCTAATGTCCATCCATTTCTACAAACTTCCAGTAGCAACAAAGTCTCAGAAAAGCAGAAGGAAAGACTACATAAAGAGAGTGATGGACTATACAGAGAAGGCTGAGATTTTGCTAATTTATTTCCCCTGAAAAGAATATTCTTTCCTGTCAGGCCAACAGTTTGGCCCTTCTTAGGGCACAATCTATGTGACAAAGGTCTGAGGCTTTAAATCTTCAGATGCAGTTATAACAAGCTGATGTGCAAAAATGTGGTTATTAATGTCTGACACTGAAAGTCATTGCATCTAACTAACCTAGTGGGTCATTCATTCTATAAAATGTGTAATTTAATTTCAAAAGAGGTCCTTTTTTTCCATACAAGCCGTAACAATGTATATCTTATACAAGTAGATAAGTGGGACCTGGAATGTGTCTTTTTAAAAAAGAATATTTAAAAAGTAATATTACTTAGTCTGTTACACAAAGATGCACTTCAATATCTGACCTAGAAATAGAAAATGTCAATCAATTATGTCAAACATATGATGGGTCTGATAAGGGGATTCTGCAGTGCTAATATATGTTAAGTTCTAAAGGTCTTTAGTCTATTGATAGAGAAAGAAAAATAAAAATTGTAATTCAAAATTCCTTCAGTTCCTAGTTCCATCTGAGGCTGTGCTGGGAGGACTCAGAACAGGAAAGTTTGCTGTTCTATGAGAATAAAGGAAAAGACAGCATTCAGATAAGAAAAATGTACTGAAGGAAACAAAGCACCTATTAAACACACATTGTTTAGGAACAAAAAGTGCATTGTGCTGTCATGTCTTTATCTATGTCTCAAATTATTTTTTATAGCATATCATTCTTGAAAACCATCACTTGGTGCAAGCAGGGAAACATCACTCATTTTTGGATAGAGGTTTGAAAAAGAGAGTTCAGATGGGTGATGTGTAATGAGGCCATCAAGATGGCCCAGTGGTTTCAGTTCTCTCCTTTATGCCTCAATTAATCACTCTTTATCTGAAATTTTATTAAAAACAACAAAATTAAAATATTCTCTGAGGAGTAAAGCAGTCAGAGGATTTTGTTTTTCCATTGCAAAGTCAGGAATGTATTCTAGGAGATTTTTCATTGATCTTAGCTATTTGTGTAGGTAGAAAGGTGAAACACAAGTGCTATTTCCACACAGAAAGTCTATAACAATTCTAATACATCACACATTTCCATGTTGCCCTGGAATAATATTTTTTTTAATCAATGCTGTTGAAATGAGTGTATGAACCCAATAACTCCCACAATTTATATTGCTTTTGTAATTGCTTCTAGACACTTTCAAACTTGAACTGCTTGTAGTTCTTTGTGCTTCACTTTCAGATACCTCTAGACTTTTCCTTTCTTCTCATGTTATTCAGCCATTCTAAGTTAATTTTGTGAGCTTTAGACACTTCTGTTAGAGAAAGCATTTCTCTAACAGAAAGTGTATGTGCTGAAGGACAAACAGTAAAGTAGTTTTGAGAGACACAGTAAAACATACTCTGAAACAGGCTGAAGTGAAAGGCCTAGCTGGGATCTCGTATCTCCAAAGTGGAAAGCAATACATGCATGCTAACTGTGAAAACAGAGCAAGGTTGAGTCTTCTCAGTTTGAGAAAATATCATATTATTAGAAAGCATAAGGCACCTCACTCAATTTAATCAATTTTGAATCATCTCATGGTTATTGGAGATAAAATACTGGACTGAAAATTATTGATGTTTCATTTCACTGGTATCTATCAGGCATAGTTGTATGTGATTACATGTTGAAGTATGTGGCCTAAGTGATAAAACATTTAAAAGGAAAGGAATAAAACATATCCAGTTCCTGTCCAATGTGCTAATACACGAGATAAAATTAGCTACTTTTGTTGAGATAAGAGCTGAATCAACACCATTGTACTAAATTCTGCCTAGTAGTTTAAGCATTTGATTTTGTTCCTTTTCTAAAAAAAATATTTAGCTACAGTTGCCTTAGCTCAGAATAACATTCTAAGACCAAGAAAAGGAGGCAAATGTTATGCAATGACTACTGTTTTACTGCATATTTTTTTGTCATAAACAACAGCAGGAAAATAACTTTTTTTTCCTTTAGTGTAGCATTCCCATTCCTGGACTGTTATTGGTATTTAGTATCACTTTAATTTTTCACTGTAGAAAGTAGCCTGATACCATAAATGGAGTCAAGCACATATTAGAGAAAGGAAACAAGTTGAGATTTGAATTTTTCCCAGGGTAGGACTATGCATGTTGTTGAAGTGTAGATTTTAACAAAAGCTCATTTTAATACTTCCCAGAATGAAATTTCCTTTCCAGGCATTCCACAACTTTTGACTCCAAATAAATGAAAATCCATCAGTACTTCTGTACCAAGAAGACTAAGAAAAAAAAGCTTGAAGATTTGGTGAAGTTTGATTTTGAAGTGCTAGCTTTGTTCGTATTTTCCTCACTAATATCCTCTATTTTGATGCTTATTTTCGTCTCCCTATTTTACTTTTAAAATTAGTCTGTTTTCTTTCCCCATAAAATGAATTATAAGAAAGATGTAACAATATATTTTTAAGACCCAAGAGTGAGAAAGTTATCTACTCTATTTATCTTTCTTCATTGACTTGTTTTCTTAGTAATTTTTCCTCTCATGATGACTAAAGTAATTTCAAGAGAAAATGTCAGATCACTGTAAAAGTTTAATCTCACTTACCTGGATATGAAATAAAATGTTCTTTTCCTTATACTGTCTTTCCTCTTTTTTATCTGAATTGAAAGTAGATTCAAGTTAAACAGCTGTCATTTCTTTTATTTTGCTAACAATGTCCCCTACCATTTTCTCACAAAGCTTTGAAGCTTTCCCCTATATTTCTATTTTAGTAAACTTAACCAAAGCAAAACTTTCTCTCTTATTCCTCCCCAGTACATTCAGGAACAAATAGAGGGAGAAATCTGCCAGCCACAGGTTCAAAACTGTGTCCTTTCTTTCACTTATTTCAGCTTTATGAAGGTAATGTATGCAACTCACTATAGTATTTGTAAGGCAAATCCAGACAATAGCTGCTGCCTTGTCTGGCTTTACCTTACAAAACTAAGGTTGACACAACTAAAAATAAATAATAGCCTTAACTTAGTAAGTTAATTTACCTTTAAGTTAGCCTCTTTATAGATGATGCTGCTGAAAAGTTAGAACTTCCTAAATATCCAAGATATCCACGTAAGACCATTTAAATGAATAAGATTTATGTAAAAATAAACATTTGGTTTCATGCCTGTTAGCTTCAGTGTGCTTTTGTCATGGCTATGCATCCCTAGATCTCTTCCTTATAGTACTTTTGCTTATATACTTTTAAGTAAAAACAATTATGCCAAGGTGTTCCTTTCGTTCTTCCTTCTCCATGGTAGTGGGTTCCTCGTGAAATTAATATCTGCCAGCATGATCCTGACCTTCAGTTTTGGCCTTCCTATTCTTCCTGCCCACCCATCCAAAAGAAAAATCCCTTGCCCTCATGCAACTTACTTTTTCAGAACTTAGCAAGGTAAAACAATGTCACATCTGCTTTGATTCTAATAAATTCCAGCTTAAGGTTGTTAAATCCATACTGTCCTGCCTGGAAGCATTTTTTTCATTCTCCACCTCTCTCTCTTGCTTCTAACTGATTACCAATCAATAATATCCTGATATTAAAAAAATACATCAAAATGAGCATGGCCAGCAGCGTGAGGGGATGGGATTCTGCCCCTCTTCTCTGCTCTGGTGAGACCCCATCTGCAGGGCTGCATCCAGCTCTGGGGTCCCAGCACAGGAAGGACATGGAGCTGTTGGAGCGAGTCCAGACAAGGGACACCAGGATGATTGGAGGGATAGAGCATCTCTCATATGAAGAAAGGCTGAGACAATGGAGTCTGTTCATCCTGGAGGAGAGAAGGAAGGCTTTGGGATGATCTAATTGTGAACTCCCAATACTTAAAGGGAGCTGACAAGAAAGAAAGAGGCATGATTTACAAGGGCATGACAGGATAAGGGGGAATGGATTCAAACTGAGAGAGCAGTTTTAGATTAGATATTAGGAGGAACACCTCTGTTGTGAGGGTGGTGAGGCACTGGAATAGATTGTCCAGAGAAGCTGCAGATACCTCATCCCTGGAGGTGTCCAAGGCCAGACTGGGCAACTTGGTACAGTAAGTGGCCCTGTCCATGGCAGGGTATTTGTAACCGGATGGTCTTCAGTGTCCCTTTCAATCCAAATCTATGATTCTATGATTTGTTGCAGATGTTTGAAACGTGTGTCCACAAAAAGAAAATAACCTTCCATCTCCCCTATTTTTTTCTTTTACTCAAAGGAGAATTCCAGAAAAAGTCAGATGTCACTTTGCCTGCCTTAGTTCATCCTAATAATAAATTTAAGACTCCACCAAGACAAAAATTCTTTCACTTTGAACATCTTCCTCTCCGAGTTCAAATGAAATGGAACTCATAGTTCATGAGTTCATAAAATGCTGTGCTGGTGTAGCACAGATAGAAAAAAATTAATAATTGGCTTTGAAAGTGACAACCGGATTAACCAATTACACATAGCGACATGCCTTCTGGTCTACACAACTTAAAAGTCAGGGAACTCTGGAAAAAAATATCTCTCTCTTCCAGGATTTGGGAGCGGTGACAGGAGGGCGGGCTGGCCCTGCCCTGTCACGGCGCCCCGCCTCCGGGCCTGGCGCGGCCGGCCGGGCTCTGCCGCCGCTGCAGCCCCGGCGGGGAGCAGGAAACCATTCGTGGCTAACGACATCCAGCCGACCCTAAGGCCGGCCCACAACACTGGCGGGGCCGAGGGAGACGTCCCCCGGGCCCCGGGGGCAGTGACAAGCCCGGGCTGGGCCAGGCCCTCCCCATAAGGCCGAGGGGTGTGGGGGGGAAGCCCAGCCCCCCGAGAGATCCTGGCTGTCGTTTCTGAGCCCCCCATCCCCCGGGTTTGAAATCCTAGCGGCAGAGAACCATGATCTGCAAGCCTGGGCGAGATGTTCACTCTTTCCTTGGCAGACGAAACTTTTAAAACTTTAATCCTCCTTTTGAGTAAAAGGAAAAGGACAGAGTGGAATGTAGAGAAGACCCAACATGAGACAGAAATCAGTGAATAGAGAGTGAAAGACTAATTGGGAGAAAGGATTGAGTAGTTGCATGGTCTGAGTCTGAAAGTCTTTTATGAGCCATGGTAATGAACTGTAATATAGTAGAATATTCCTTTAAACTGTGGACCATATGGATTGGGGAGATGGATTGAAGCAAGGGTATTTGTGATGGACTAAATGAATATTGATTTTATGAGAAGCTGTGATCCTGTGAGAAGCTTGAAGAGAGAGATTGGATGAAGACGAAGATTCTGCCCCTAGAGAAAGAGAAAGAGAAAAGAGATCTCTGTTCCATGAGATGAAGAAAATCCTCTGCCTTAGCAATTGTATCTTTAAAATGACACTCCAAAGTGTCTATGACCCATAAGCAGCTTGGGAAAGCTGCTAATGGAAGGGGCTTCACAGTTGTGAGAGTTTTTCCAGGCGGCTGCAGATTTGTGACATGGGAGCCACTAGAGGACTGTTTCTTGTGGTGTCTCCATGCGAGTTCGAAGAGAGATCCCTCTCCCTAACGCCTGATGAAAGATTATTTTTAAATGGTGAAACTGACTGAAAATCACAGGTTTTGGCTCTTTATGTCGTTTGTGGGAAAGTGAAGAGTTTGTAGGGAGGAGAAATGTTTTTGAAAGTTTCATTTTCATTCTCATTTTCTTCTTTTAGTGTGTGTTAATAAATCTATCTTTATACCCTTCAAGTTTGAGCCTGCTTTGCTTTTCTTCTAATCATGTCTCACAATAGGAAAAAGAATGAATGATTCTGGTAGACACTTAAACCACCACAAATGTAAAGTGAATATTAGTTATTTCCTGGCAGCAAGTCTCAATGCTGTATCTTTCCATCACTGAAGTTATGCTGAAAGAATTCCCTCTATACCAGGAACTACAATTCACTGCATTTTATTTTGGTGACTGAAATCCTCATCTGTGCTTTTACCTTTTATTTTTAGATGCAAAAAATGTAGAGATGCAGATATTGTTTATGAATTACTTGCAGTATTCTAACTTCTGTTCCCCAAATGGATAAATAACAACCTCTTCACCTAACAATGTTTTCCTACTCTTTTTTTAGTGTATTCCACAAGGAGTGCTGGGCTGAAGTTCTTATGATAAAATGTTTCTCAGATTTACCAAAGAATTCCCATTTTCTAAAACATAAGACAGTCTTCTGAAAAAGCTTTTAGATAGTCTGGGAACATTTTTCTGGGATTATTAAAAGGAAATTAAAAATAGCTTGCAGTCAAACTCTTGTTTTTGAAACAACTTTCACATACACAGTATTTTCTTACCCTACTGAATCTATCTTTACCTTATAAAAAACATTAAAAACCCTGTAAATGTGGTAGTGCACCCACATATAAAATCTTACCTGCTGTTCTTTTCTTCATTAATTTTTCTCCTCCTTCAGTGAAGCTGACCATGGAAATAAACAGGAGACTGCCTTTTGTTTAAGAACCAGTGGAAATGTGTTTTCATATGAAAGAAACTTAACACTCACGAGAAACAGGCAGCTGTTGAGAAACATGTATTTAAGAAGGCAGTAGATATATCACTGGGAATTAGAAGAATCTTCCTTCTCTGTCAGCTCCTTCCACAGCACAAAATTCTAGCCCTGTGCATTTAAAAAAAATTAAATCCTTTCCACTTTTGCTCATCTCTCCCTGTTTTTCCCCCAGTTGTAATTTCATATCCAAAAGTACTCCAGATGTTTTAGTTTAGTTGTTAATTTTGCCCACTGGCTCAAGCTGGTAAATGTATTTATTAAATGAAGCAGATAGCGAGGCTAGGAATGGTGGAATTAGACTTCAACAAAATTCTTTCAGTATAGGTAGCTATTTATGAGCTTTTCCTTCTTCGTGTTCACTGTGGCCAAGACAACCACCAATCACCACTTCATTCAGGCAACTTAACCAGCAGCAATTCGGGAAGGACACCATTCCTGCTTGACTTCCTTTGTATCTGTATCATGAAGTTATCATCCAGCTGTTTTAAGAATCCTCTGGACCTGAAGAATCCTCTCTGCCAGCTGTGTAATGTTCCCAGTTAACCTCTGGCAAGTTGAAATCCCTGATAAGGAAAGGGAAGCTGATTTGGAGATGTTCCTTTGTTCCTTGAAGAGAAATTGATAGCTGCCACTGTCTTCCATGACTATTATTTGTTTGCCTCTTAACCCTTACCCAGACTCCTCAACCCCACCAATGCTGACTGTGAGCTCCCTACACTGCAGCCCCTCTCTTCACACCCCACTGCCCCTCCTGCCCTCCCTGTCCCTCCTGAGGAGCCTGTAACCATCCCTCATCCACACCAGTCACAGGACTGATTCATCCCACCTGGTTTTGCTGGTGTCAGTGATGTCATTTGTCTGGGCCAAATCTTTGAGCTTATCTTGATTGTTTCTCAGGGTGCACGTGCTGGTTTCAGGTGTGATTTGTTGTTGCCAATACGTCATGGAGAAGATTGAGGGCTTGCACTCTCAGTTCCTCAAGATTTGGTGTGCCTTCCCACTGGCAATACTGCTTTTGTGGCTTTTCCCCTTCCAATCTAGTTTTAAGATCTATGAATGAGTCCTTCTAGCTCCTGTGCAACCTCCCTTTTCTCCCCTCTGAGACAGGTGCATCTCACCAAGTATCAGTAGTCCAGGTGGTGTATAGACCATCTTCTGGTCAAAACTCCCCAAAATTCTATCTATGATTCCAGCCTTAAAATCTTGTGTTGATTTGGTACAGGGCCTGCCTGTTCCTTTCAACATTCTTCAAATAGATGACAGTCCTCCTAATATTTGATGACAATAAATTCTGATGTTCAAGAAAAACATAGCTGTACTTTCAGATGATGCATCTGTTCAAGATCTGTTCAAAAGCATTCAGATTTGATTAAACAGAAAGTAGAGGCAGTTTGCATGTTGTGGAGGAACCCAAGACAATATTTCAGCTGAAAAACTCAGACTTTTAAGTTAGTAAAAATACTGAAATGCTCCAGAAAATATTTTTACAAATTCCACTTGTATCTCTGTCTGGGCTGTAACATTAAGTTTAAAAGATCAGTAATGTGTCACTTGAATTAATAGCACTACAGTGCAAAGATTTATATATTTGTTTTGCCAGTTCTAGAGGACATTTCCTCCTTTCTGAGAAGGTGTCTGATGATAGCAATATATTGATTAATTTCGAGGTCTTTTATAGTTTAAAACCCAAATTACAAATTTGTATGCAATTCAAGTTGAGAATCTTGTAATTTTGTCTCCAACTGCAGAGCAATTCTTTTTCCTTAAATCACCAGCATTAACAAGAGCAGCCACAGATCTGCTTAAAGCCAGGCAATGCGTGGTACCACTGTTTTTCTACTATGCTTGGACTCTCAGCTGACCCTGAATATGTTAATAACATGTCACATGGAACAGAACTGTTCAGTTTAATCTTGTATTCTAGTTTGAACAAAGCCTCCTTTTAAGTCTGCTAAGTGGAAGGAGGCTACTGTTCCTCATCATCTTGCAGAATCTCTGGACTTCAGGCCTGTGGATTTCTTGATTGGGTCACACATTTAGGTGAACAGCAAAATAAACTAGGTGAGATTGTGGTCTGCCCATGAGGGGCTGACTTACCCTGCCAGCACAGTGATTTACCATTGATTTGAAAAGAGTTTGATGAAAGGTTATAAAGATGTAATTTCTGCAAACATTGAGAAATCTAATCTGGGGGGGAAAAAAAGAAAAAAAAAGTCATACTTGTCCTTCCCTGTTCTAAAACCTACTTTGCTGTATTGAGTGAGTAGAAATGGCACAGCCAAAGACATGAAAGTGTCAGTTAACTAATAATATATGGAGTTAATGCAGATGTTAGAGTATTTGTGAGCACTAAAATAACTCTGCCTATTCTATATTCAGCATTATGTCTGAAGAATGTAGAAATAGTATATAAGCACATACTCCAATTGGATAAAATTGCTCACACATGCCTTCTATTATTCCAGTGCCAACATGTCTATAGTTAGTTTTTGCATTAATTTGCACAGTTATTTACTTCCCTGTAACCTATTTCAAATGACCTGCAAGCTAAGTTTCCTTTATGATTCAGGCAGTAATTATAAAAAGGCCTAATGTCCTGTAGAGGAGAAAAAAACAAGCCATTTTCTTACTGGTATTATGACAAGGGCTTTATTTTATTTGGAAAAAAAACCCAAAACAAAACACCAAAACAACAAGTCAATAGAATTCTTTCCTTACTATGATATGAAATTTTTTAGAAAATTCTAAAACTAATTAATATCAAACATTTCACTTAATCAGAGAGGTACCTTTCAATAGACTACAAGAAAGACATTTCTCAGTCCAGTGTGATAAAAACCATGTGAAAAAGTCCAATTTAATTTGTTCTGTGCAGTTTGAATTATTATTTTTATTAGTCATCAAATTTGTTCATATAGGAGACTACCTCACTTTTTATTGAATCAATCATGGTAAAAAAATTCTTTATAAGGCTTAAGCAATGAATTGACACATTTGTTCAATTCTCTGTGGACTAAAAAGGGAAGCCAACAAAAAAGAATGGTTTCAATAGAGAAAAACAGTAAGAAATTATTTTCTGCCAAGCACTATTTCCTCTACATTAAGCCCTTGTGGGAGGATCTTGCCAGAATAAATATTTTCCCCACATGAGGAATAGATTGAGTAACTGATGCTGCTGAATCAGAGTAACTGGGCTCAATGCTCCAAAACAAAAATCCTCCCCCTCTCCCTTGACATTTTGTGTTTATCGCAGACTCTGAATTTTATTGAATTCATGCCCTCCGTGTTCAAACCCCCAGTTCATAGTTTTCATTGAATTAAACCACTGCCAATGCCACTTACCTTTGAAGATGTTCCATTTTTCAGGTGCTTGAAAAGCTTTTTGGTGATATTCTGCATTGGCTGTTGCAAGAATCTCTCTTAGCACTTCAACGTCTAATCAGGAAAAAAAACCCCTGATGATATTTGGCCTTCCTGCTTTTGAATATGCTTAACCATAAAGCTTTGAAATAGTGCTCACAGTATGTCAAGAGATATGAATTAGGTCTTTACACTTCATGCAAATATGGTCTTTCCAATTTGTGCTTATTTTTCCAAAATGTATATAGGCTGTGGTCATTGAAGCCAAACTCCAGCATTCTATTGCTTCCAGTTTTGAAAGCCCATCAGACTCTGAATAAATACCTACAGCAAAAGTCAAAACTGTCTAGATTAAGAATATAGAGCTATGATGATGTTTTTGCAGTTATTATGAAACTGATGATCAGTTTAGCATGCAGTTGCTAAATTTAACTGCCTCTTTGAATGGTACTGCTTCTGTGCATTTAAACCTTACAAATCATTTGCTGTTGTTATTGGAGGGGCTGAAAGAGCTAGAATTGCCCTTCACACTCCCTATTCTTTCTCCCTGAAACATATGGATTTGGTGGCTTATATTGCTTTGGGAGTGTTTGGGGTATTTTGGAGTTATTGTTGGAAAAAGATTGATAGTGGTTTTATCTGCTAAAAAGGGTTTTGTGGTCTTGTGGTCTTTGAAGATGAAACTTTCTGTTTATGGAGATTTGTTATAAATGCTCCAAAGTGTTTTTTAACTCTCTTATCAGAGCATCCTGTCATATTTGTTGACCAGATTAAATAACTAATAACTGTATTGGGTAAAGTAATAAGAAAAAAGATAAGCACTTGAGAATTTTCTTATTGTGTTGACTAACCTTTTCATACCCACGCCAAAGTTGGTTTTGTTTGGTTTTTTTTTTTTTTTTAATTTAAAGCAACACAGAAAATGTGGTAACTGGGAGGAGCAAGGGATTACTGTTTTCAAAAATATTCTGAAGCAAGTAGGGGTTATTGTCTCCTTCCTGGTTGCATAATCACCTAGGGGATCACATCAGGGTCTCTCTCACAAATCTATCTCACTAAATTACCAATATTTTCAGATAACAGGACCCATGATGTCTTCTAGAAGCTAAACCTAATGAAGAATTATATTGTGACTTGATATATTGTGAATTATATTGTGACATATTGCGTCTTGCCCTAAGATCTCTTGATCTCCTCTGGTCTTCACACAAAGGTTGCATGGAAGGAAGTCTGTTTTTTTGTTCCATTTTCCTCCAGGGAACTTGAAGTGCAAGGAGATGAGAGAGGCAAAGAGCAGATGGCAACTCCGTGCCTGTTGCTGGACCATAACATGCACGATAGCCTGGAGAAGTAAAGGCAATTGTTTACTCTTAGGACAGGAGACCAGTAAATTACAAAATTCTATGGACAGGGACTGAGGATTGCAACTTGAAAATGGTGTCTGACACGCTCCAGAGTCTAACCTAAGTGCAAAGTAAGCATCACTTCTCATCAGCACTGCTCCAAAAATTGACAGACTCTCCCAAATGTTTAATTAAAACTGATAAAATATAATGTTCTTAATTTCTTGTTATGTTTTTTCCTTAATGTTTTTTTAACATCCAGCATTACTGGAAAAAACAAAACAAAACAAAACAAAACAAAACTGCACAATCTTTTGCTCATTTCATTAAAGGAAATACATTTTTTCTTTCTTCTAACAAATTGTTTTTGTCTTATTTCCAGTTTCATATACAGACTGATTGAATCTGTCATGTCAGCTTTGGAACAATTTAAAATAACCTGTCAGTGGAACAATTGCTGCCCATTTAAAACACTTCAGCAGTTCATAGATTTCTATCCTTCTTGAATGTTGCACAAAAGAATTTATACTAACACTTATAGATAAGTTGCTTGGCTCTGCAATTCAGTATGTGTGGAGAACTTGGTAGCCTCTGACGACTAGTCCAGCACATTATATAGTGCCTTAATATTTCTCATGTTATCACATTACACCTTGAGAGAATCTTTGTGTGTGTTTATACATGCATATATAGTTGTAAGTCCTGTTTAAATCAGTAGCAAATTGCCAAGTCTCTCTTTACTTCTACTAAAGAATGCTGTGTCATTAATATTAATGTGTCATTAGTATTAATATTTTATTTAGTGACCTCTCTAAATTAATTGTTCTATTTAGGAAAACACAACTGCCCACAAAAAAGTGGGATAAATTATTGTTACAAAGTAGTGGAATAGTTTTTGCAAAAGAAAGGAAAACACTGCTTATTAAGAATTGTATAATTTTTTAGCTCTATCCTCTATGTTGTACAAAATGTTGTTTGTAACAGCCATGCCTGGGAAAAGATATTCAGTATATTTATGTGAATGACAAAACTACAAGCTCTGTAGTTGCAGCATGATTTTCATTTTACCTCCTTCTATAAGTTCTTAGTTTATTGAGTGGGGTGTTTACTACCATCTCTTATTTCACATGCAGCTCTTGGATGTGTCAAAGCCAGCTGAAATGCTCCCCTTCTCTCTGATTCTTACAAGATATTAGACCACATTTCAGCTCCAGTGGTCTCTTAACAAGCTTCCTCTGTAGCTTTTGCTCTCCTGCACTTGCCTTTGGTAGGGAAGACCCGGGAAATCTCCTTTTAAAGTCTGTACTGAGACAAATCTTCAGCTTCCATAAGTCAGACTAAGTCCACCGAAGCAGTGAAGGAAGCTACATGGGTTTACACACATGCAAAATCCTGCCCTGTAAATCTGTAGGGTCTGACATTTCAAAGGCCTTTGTACTCAATCTCTAGGACTAATTTAGTGCTGGAAGTTGAGAGCTTTGCTGGAGCAGAGCCAGGCTGCTCCTCAGGAGCAAGAACCCACATATATTTCCCATTAATCCATTATTTCTATCTATATTCAGGATGTTAAAGTAAAATAAATAGTGCAGTAAAATACAAGTCTTTGAAATCTATGTAGTTTTTGAAAGAATATGTTAGTACTGAACTTGTTCTGTCATAGCACCAGTAGTACATTTCATATTGAGCATTATCAATGCTTAATTTAAAAAAAAAATTGTAGTATAATAATAATTTGTAGACGGAAAGGATAGAACAAAAAGAAACAAGAAACACGGTTGCAAAATACTAATTTTTTACAGACAATTCCTTCTGTCAAATGTTCACAGATGTTTCCCGCCACTTAACGAATCTTGCACATGCAATTTATTCTCAGCTACTACATCTCAGATGCTAAGACTGACCTTTGAAAAAATCAAGGAGCAGCTGTAGAGGAACTGAATAGGTACATTTTGATGAATTCTTTTTTCCCTCAAAACGGAAACTACTTTTCTTTGTCCACCCTGTTAGTAGCTGGAGTGTTTCCTTTAACTCAGCTATAACTAATAAAGTTTAAAGGGTTGTTTTCAGGGTCTTTTGGTTCACGTTGGCATTTCCAGAACGGAAATCACACATTCTTTTCTTCTGACTCAGTTACAGCAATATGTAGTTATACTCTCGGCCACTTAATAACAAAAGTGTTTTTATGAAGACCACTAACTTAACATTACTCAAGAGCTTTGGCCCATAACTATTTGGCTGAGGTCCACGAATGACATTTTTGTGTACACATCTGCACCCCTGCACACACCTCATTAACAGAGCAGGCATTGGGCTATGCCAATTAATGCTTCACACTGTGTATGAAGGCCAGAAGTGGGATCTAGAACTTGAGATTGCAAGACTTACCAACTCACTCCCCTGTCTTACAAAATCAGAAGAGCTGAGCCTGGAACAAGGGCTATTTTATCACCTTTTCTGCCTCCCAGGCTGGGGGAGTTGTTTCTTCCAGCTAGAAAAACAAAGGGAAAAGCAAAGGTACGTATTCTAATCTTTATATTATCTGGGACACCTAACATTAGTCACAGCCCTGTGAGGTATTTTAAAATTAAGAAGTCATTTATAGACTAAATCCTGCATCTAATGGCTTCATTACATATCAATGAAAACTACCATTTAGTAATAGAAAAAAAAAANNNNGCTCAAAAAAAAAAAAAAAAAAAAAAAAGTGAAAAAAAATCTGAATTTATAACCAGGCTCCAAATGAAATCTCCAGTGAAAATTTCCTGTAAACTTATGTGCAGAATCACTTCAGGTTTTTCATGCATCTCTGCAGTTTATTTCTCACTGACAATAATATTTTTCATTGGTTGCAACTTTGATGACCTTTAAAAATTTTTAATCTATGAATCATGTGAACCATGAAGCAGGAAGTGGGTGGAGCATTACTAAACACACAGCCAATAAATTTCTTCAATCCTCACTTGAGACCACTAAGATAAACCAAAATAATGCCTAAAGATGAATGAAAAATTACCAGATTGCATATAAGGCAGCTATTTTATGAGAATTATTGGACAGAGTTCAAAAGATGGATGACTTTAAAATAAAAAATAGATCAAACCAAACAAAAAAGTTTCATATTCTATTAAAAATATCATTATAAGCAAAAAATTAGGGTTTTTGTTAAAGACCTTGACTTAAAAGCCTCTTTTAAATGACTTTCAGTCTTTTTTTTTTTTGAGTCTTGATTTCCTGAAATGCAATTTCCTATTGATGGCTTTCTGTAAATGTTCACCCAAGTTTTCCATAAAATCTGTCATCTTGCTCATAACAAGTCGTTCTTGGTAACCTAGGTTAGTCCTCTGGAACTGAGGTACCATTGCAAAGTATCAGAAATAAAATTCTAACATGTTGGGCAAAAACCTGATATCCATAAAAATCATTTCCACAAAGGGCACTTTAGCTTTACCAACAACAGAGAATGGAAAATTAAATTGTTTTGATTTTAAACAAAGCATAATTGATTTTTACTGTCAGTGTTCTGGGATGCAATAAAATCTATATTTTTTGGTCAGTAGCTGGACTTAGGCTGGCCCATGAAATCTAACCAGTCACATGGAAGGAGAACAAGAGTTTGGAGAACTCATCAACAATTTGAACTTGAATATGAGTAACAAGTAGTGATTAATGAACAAACGCTAAACAAGCTTTTTATTTTAGTACAAATTTAATAGGCAGATGTTTATTCCAAACAAGCCATCTCCATACCTGGCACTGAGGGACACCACTTGTGTCACTTCCAACAGAGAGGTCTGTGATTTCTATGGGCCTAAAGGGCTGCACCAATATGCTTAATCATGACAATAACTGTATCTTATGATAAAAAAGTCATATTTCTAACCCTGTGTGCCCAGTCCTGCACCCAACACAACAGGAATGCTTTTCACATCTGTGAACCCCATGTTGCTCCACAAGATAGAGTGTTGATGCAAGAGCAGAATGTGCCATCACTCATTCCAGCAAACAGGGATGGTGTCCCACAGCAACGAGTCCCAGGATTTTGCTTTGAAGACTGAATGTAACTGAATATAATTAGATGGGCTTAGGTTTTTACACCACTGTGTTTGGAAGAGAGGATAGCATTGACGCTACTACACTTTACTGTCTGACCTTCTGTAGCAGTGAAACAATTATGGTATTTAATGGAGAAGTTCTGAATTTCTTATTGTATATAATGTGTGTAGGCCTGGAAAAATAAAATTAAGACAGAAGACTGAAGGGAAAGACCAATTAATATTTGATCCTAACATCTCCTGTGCTATTCAAAAACGTGGACTTTGATGGTAAACATATCATTTGCTCACATTCTTTCAAGAGTTGTGTTAATATATACACAGTCTTCATCACAGCTTGAGTCCTAATTTTCTAGGTAAGTAACTTCTGTTCTGATTTACTTGATAGTACAATTTTAAGACTTAGGAGTTTTTTTAAGCTGACAGTGCTGTTTCACATGGGTATTATTTTATTCATGGAGATTTTATTTCATTCTTCAAAGTTTTTTTTCTTTCAAATAACCTTCAAATTTAGGAAAGCTATTCAACAGAATTCCATGTCTGAGATAGTGTAAAGACAGAATGATCTCTTGAACATGCAGCAATGGTTCACATATGAGCCAAGAAATTGTCAGCATTCATTAATAAAAAGCAGCAGATCATTTATTATACATCAGATAGAGCCTTTCAGGAATGGAATAGGGTGGGAAAGTTTTGTTTTATTTTTTATGAAATGAGATAGTGAAAGCCAAGTGTTTTTCTCTTAAACAGGATTTCATTTTGGTCAGTCTTGGTTTGCAGTCTAAAATCTATTTTACATGGATTGCTAATGAAATTGTGAATAAATCCTACATAATACATGTCTGTAAATTATATTCTTGAACAGAATGAGTAAGAAATACTATAGAATAATTCTATGTTGCTGGGAGTAGTGTTTCACTATGAAGTACATATTAGAATGCACCAAAAATAACCAGAAGCCTGCAGAGCTTGTTTTTCAATCCTCTGATCACAAACAGCAGCTTGTAGTTGCTGTACATCATTTGCACAAAGGATTAATTTAACTTAGAATACTAACTCCACATTAGGTTGATGCTGTGCAAATCTAATAACTTATTGGGCTATAGGGAGTTGTAGACTGGAATGGCTTTGTTTTGCTGCTTCTGCTTCATCTGTTGCTAATAGCTTCACATCTCACTAGGACATGGAGAGGAGCATTGCATCCATCAGGTCAGGAAGGGGAGAATCTCCAAATATTATGATTGCCTTACCTCTGCATAGGAAATCACTACTGTAATTCTACACTCTACCAAATAGAACTGAGACTTAAAGCCACTGAAGAGATGACCAAGGCTACCATTTCTGAATATAGCATATTCATTTGAAATAATTTACTTCTTTTGGGCTGCCACTGTGAGCATGCAGTACAAGAATACTGCCTTAATTAACCAGTTCCTAATTTCCAGATAACATAGAAATGTAAGAGTTAAAATTATTACGCTCTTAGGCAGTGCTCTCCAGTGCAAATGTAAGAAGTACTTAAAATAAAGCCCTTTTCAAACACTTTCTTTTCAGTTTGATGATTAAAAAAAAAAAACAACATTGTTCAGCTGTTGGTACCTGGCTGAACCCATGTTTTTAGTAATTCAAGCTCTAATTAGAATCCAAACATTAACTTCAAACCAATATTAAATATTAACCTATCCCTAAGGTACTTCTTATTCATGCATTATGTAGCATTATATGGCTTCCTATTTTTAGCCTTTAAAAGCTAACTCAGCTATACAAGACTGTAAAAGTAATAATTTCTGCTATCACATTAATCTGACAACAAGCATAATAAAACCAAAACTAAATCTTGATGTGATTAATTTGAAAAATCAATGGAACTAAGAACTTATGGCATTTATATTCAGTGAGAAAATCCTGATGACATGTTGACATCATGAGCATGGAAGAGCTTGATAGAGTAAAATCCATTTCCTTGTCACCATTAAAACAAACCCAAGATGTTTCTGTTAGAATTTTTACAAGACACCAGTGGATATGCATTCAAAAGACACATGTGATGGGTTAACCCCAGCCAGCAGTCAATGCCCACTCAAATGCTCACTTCCTCTCATCAGCAGGATGGGGAGAAAATAGGATAAGAAAACTTGTGGACTGAGATAAAAACAGGAAGATCACTTGCTAATTGCTGCCTTGGACAGACCAGTGTCTGCCTGGGGGAAGTTTAATTACATTTACTTCCAATTAAATTATTAGAAACAATAATAAATTATTATTTGTAATATTTTTATTTTCATATTTTTAAAAAGATATTAAAACACATCATGTCTCCTTTCTTAGTTCCAGCTTCCCTGCTGCACTCCCAACTTCACCCACATCAAAAGGCTCACAGCAATGGTGAATAGGGGATTATGATAAGTACGTGGCTGTTTCTTAGTGCTACCCTTTCCTCCTCACCCTTTTTCACGCTCCAGCCTGGGCTTTTTACAGACTGTATTTTCACAGACTGTATTTTCATCAGAAAATAAACACTGGCTCCAGTGTGAGGGTTCCCCACAGGCTGCAGTGTGGGTATCTGCTTCACCATGGAGCATCTCAATCTGCTTGTGGTGTTCCTCTCTTTCTCATTTTGTCTCTTCTCCTTCTTTTCCCCTCCCCGGCTCTCGTCTGGTATGTTCTGATCTTTCTGGAATGTGCTTTCAGAGAGGTATCTGTAGCTTGGCTGATGGTCTCAGCTATGTCCTGTGACATGTCTGCTGGAGGCAGAATGATTCTGTCTGGAGCAGGACAGCCCCTGTCCTTTTCCCACAGGTCTGCCCACAGAGCATAAATGCACACACATTTGATGCTGTGTAGCATGTCAGAGTTTGTTGCAGCTCCCTTTAAACCTGCTACAAAATCTCCATGTTCAAAAGCAAGAAAAGACAGGAATTCTGCCAAATATCTACACCTTTGCTCAAATTATACAGGTAAATTGACTAGCCCCTTAAATTTGGTGTGTCTCTATATGCATTCGCCAGAGCCATCTCCACACCATATCCTGTTGCCCCCAGCAGAGGAATGGCTGCCTGAGTGAAGACTTCTACTGCTTCATTCCCCATGTGTTTTTTCTGATTTTGGAGTCATTTGGTCTGAGAGTCTTCCATCACTGGTTTGTTTCTCAAAGAGGAGTGTCACTGCAGGCTGCTATCAGGTTCTTTTGGGATGTGGCAGCTGAAAAAGGAGTATAACTCACCTTCAGGAAAGAGGTTTGGACTCAGAGCTGATATTGGATGATTGCGAGACCACACCTTAATCTTACTCCTTCCACTTCCAATTGTGCCAAGAGAGTGAGCAGGTGGTAAAATAGCAGATAACTTGGAATAAGGGATATGGCCACAGCACTGAGGGGGATGCATGCCAAAATAACATAGAAAGCAATGTCTTAACAATAATCTTTAAAAATAGTCTTTAAAAATAATCAAGATACTACGCCTTCTGGGGTAGCTTTCAAATCTCTTAGCTACTGTTTATTCAGCTATCTCATGCTTGTGTTTTCCTTTAACAGATAACTACAGCCTTTATAAACAGGTCAGACAAGTAAACAGCAATAAATATTCTTTTCTAATTCACACAAAACTCAATGTCTTTCTGTAAATGGATCAATTTGTAGGAAACACCTTTAGGTCATGTACAGTCACATCTAATAGGGAAGGCAACCACATGCCCTTTTGCATCAGAATCACTGTATTCCATCAGTATGTTTTTTTGTCAGTATGCCTACTCTTGAGGCATCAGAGTAGAGAATTTATTCTATAGCTGAATTTCATTCCTTATCATTCTGAAAGCATGATTTTACTATAAAAGGGCATACATTTTCTAGGCTGCAACTTCTAAAGCAAATTACTGCAGTCCTGTTGAACAAAGGAGAGCTATGCCAGAGAGGCAGAGAGAGTCAATCAGCAGAAAATATTCTTAAGAACATTTTAATAGAATATGAAGAATGTATCAAATGTGAGAGGGAAGGACCATGTGATATTCAGTACCCTCTGTCAGCCTAGGATAGTGTATATATCCCAAACCCACAGAAACAGAATTAGATTACTTATTACAACACTGTATATTTTTTCCATATCTTTTCTCCCACTTTGAGCATATTCAACCATGGAGGAATTTTGTCCTGTGTACAGCATTTATGTGTATTAATGTACTTAATTGCACTTAATTTATTTTCTTTAAGCTCTGGCAGGAAAAGAAACTTATTCTCTAGGTTTATATCAGTTTTCTTAACCCATAATAGAAGATTAAAAAAGAATGGGAAATATTTGGCATTTTTGTCATATCATTTTATAGTCTAAAGAAAAGGAAAAGTATTATCAAACTGTCAAGAGGAATTATTTCTTGTATTTTTAAAGTGCATTTTTTAGTTTTCACATTTTGATTTTAAAATATGCTTTTAATAAGAAGCTTTTAGTTCTTTATTGTTTTAGTAATCTGTCTGTTTTTCTTTGACATGTTTTATCTCTCTGCTAATATTTAGCTAGTGGCAAGAAGAGATTATTTTTGCTAGATTAAGACACAAAATCAAATGCCAAAAGCAAGCCTCTAAGCCCTCAACATTACAGTTGGAAGAGTCACTTCTCTAAATCACTAACTGCCTATAAGTGGTTATTCTAGCTCCTTCACAGATACTTGTATTCATGTATGGCATTGACTTTGCAATCCAAATCTAAATTCAAGATGATTATGTGAAGTATGATTAATTTTTAATGCAACAACAAAACTGAACATGTAGGGAAAAAGTAGAGCAGGCAGCTTGGCCAAACACTGAATTATCATCTTCTTCAATAGAAAAAATAATCCTGTTTTGCAGTGCTAAAGAAGAACTTGTCATCACATTTATAAAACAAAAACTTTATAGAAAGTTTTTGTAAAAAAAATGGCAAAACTAATTCTAGATGTTGAGGAGTATTGATACCAAGGTACCAAGGTAGTTCATTTAAGGGGCTTCCTAAAGCAAGAAGGTACCACCTTCCCAATTAACTTTTAAATTATTCTATCAGCATCATATCTGAGGGCTGGTTTTTGGTTGGCTGTTTTGGGGTTTTATCTGTCCATGTGAAGTGATAGTGGCAGCATAATTTGGGCTGATATAAGCAGAAAAGATTTGCAGACAGAACTAAACCCATCTGTTAGACAAGCAGGGTTACTTTCTGAGCATAGAGTCTTGTGTCTGAAATGATAGAAGAATATCCTACCCAGCTTCTGTTTCAGACGTGAAGAAGAGCATTTATATCCCAAGACATGTTCTGGCTTTCTATGCGTATTCTCTGGACTAAGAAAATTAAATTACCTTTCCCTTCAAGGTGTTGCTTGTGAAAAAGTCTGTTTTTCTATATCAGCTTAGATTTCATAATATATTGTTTCCTTCTGAATAAATTAATGAAATAAGTACTCTCTGGATTTTTAACTACAGAGTATTCATATATGTACTAGTCTGTAAGATTTTGACATCATTTACTCCAATCTCTGTCCAAAACAAAATTTAGATGAGTTTTCAAGGAGTATTTTTTAAATTACATATACAGAAATATGCATCAGACAGGGAAAATTCGTCAGCTAAACACTACTTTCTCTGAAAAGTCAGCGTAGTCTTCTTTTCACTGTTGCATTTTTTCCTAGAATAGGTAAATATATGTCTTTTTTTCCCTTAGGTGAGATTTAAAATAGAACAGGGAAACAAAACAGAGTGAATTACAGACTAACACAGGCTGTATTAGCTGAGATATTGTTGATATAAGTACTTAGTGAGCAGTGGACCAGTGAAGATTAATCCTTTCAGTAAATCTGAGTCCACACATTTTGTGTAGAAAAAAGATAATTAATGTTCTTCATCATGTTACAAGTAGTAGAAAAGGACAGTGGATCTTCAATTCACCAGCCAACCTGTTTGATGTTTCTTCAGTTTTACTTTGCCCTCCTTGGCAGGTCCCTGGTCTCTGAGACTTTCATGTGAAATTGGAAGTGGGAGCTGTGGCTGTGCTGGTGGGAGCAGCCCCCCACACATTTCTCCTTGCCCCGTGGGCCCCTAAGGGTACAGAAAGCATTGATGCACTTGTGTCACTCTCCTTATGAAATTAAAGTATGTACTGTGGAGAGGGCTGGGTTTAGACCCTGTGAGCACGAATAGGTGGGTCAGGCTCATGCTGTGCTTGCGGTGCAGCACGGCTAGACAGCACTGATTCACAGGACAGGGATCATTTAGGAAACAGGTATCACAGAAAAGGTTCACTTCTTTCTTGATATCCGCTTAGAACCTCATCAAAGCAACGCTTATGGAGTTATCTGTCTTTGCAAAGTACTGCATTGTGCACTGCCCATCCAGATGTGGATTTTTGCCTACATTCATTTAGGCTCTGTTACATGAGAGCAAGGCAGATTTGAGACTTCCTTTAGCCAGGAATGACTGATCTCTTTGGTATATTATCCAGATAAATTTTATGTGTAAGTAAGATTAGTGTGTAAGTAATCTCATCAGTGAGTTTTATTTGGATAATCATGCTTCTTATGATGCCTCAGTACTAACTAGATCCTTTTTATGGCTGGTTTGTGTGCATAAACCCTTATTCATTATTTCTGTCTTTTTGTAGGTCTGAACTAATGCTAATTAATTTGCTAATGCTGAAATATTTTAAGCAAAGTACTATTTGCTCTTTTTAACCTGTTGAAAGCCTCTACTCATTCCTTGAACTGGTACATTTCATACAGTCATTGTATGCCTGTAGAGAAAAGTACCAGACCCAGAGTTATTTATGGTTGTTCAGAAACATGGACTCAGAAGACTAGAAGAATAGAGTATTTTATCAATGTAAAATCTGAAGGAAGCCCAGCTCTTTCTGAGGCTGTTTAGTCTAATTTCATTGTGTAAAAGAGGCTACCATGGAATAAATCTGTACTTATGTAATGTTATGTATGCAGTAAATGCTTTTAGAAATTTTGCACTATTGAGGAGATCACGTCTTTTCTTTAAACATAAATAAATACAAAATAAATGAACATTAAACACTGAACGATTTTAACCTTTTTTTTTCAGAATATTTCAAAGAACATTTAGTGTACATTTTCATTTTCAGATTTTGTCAGCTAAAAATGACTGCAAGAAGTCAGTATCCCAATGTATAGGGATTTGTCATGGATCCAATAAACAAGACAAAATTATTTTTTCTACCTGATTTTCCAAAGTGGTTTGGGACCATTTGGGGGTAATTGAGACACTCCTAATGCTCTAGACATACATGTGAGCTTACATCATCATTTCAAGAGGTCCCATCCCACTTTTGTCCTGATTCCTGACTGTGAACATGAATGATCTTCAAATCAAAGAGGACAGACATTTCCTGGAAATAGACCAGATGAACTAAAAAGGAGAGATGGCATAGTGAAGCAACCTAAAGGGAAAAAAAATCAACTAATTATACTGTAAGAGAAATTTCTATCTCTCAATTATTCCAGAGTAGATTCAGCTCATTTAGTTTAATGTTCCTAGATCAGCCTTAAATTCTTTGGCTCTTGCAAAAAATGCATTTCATCCTTTAAATATAGAATCAGACAAGTCTTTTTCTTGGAAGCAAGGTTAGCATGCACCTGATTTCTGGGTTTTAAATTCATGATGTAACCTGTCTGTAACTTTGCTGCTTTCCAGAACAGGAAGGGTTGGTGTGACTTGTGACTTTGTGTGGGCAATAGAGAATGGTGATCATGCAGGACGCAGAACTGGCCCAGCACTCTGTGCCACCTGTACAGCAAAGGTGTTGCAGTGTGTTAACATTTCACTCTGCTTGTTTCTTAACCTATGAGAAGTACTGATCCTTTTTTACCGTGCTTTACATGTCTTTCAGTACCATTTTCTGCACTATTTCAGCTGTCAATAAATAGAGGCTCAGTGAAAAGCAATCAAGTTATGAATGAGAGGCAAATAAAAATGGGCAGATGGACTCTAGTCTTGAATCTTGCATATTGTTTATTAGTCTTAAAATCAGAAGGAAATAATCTATGAATGCCTTTTTTTACTATCATCTCTTCATTTCTGAAAAGTTTACTTTTCATATGTATCCAGAGATTGAAAATTAAGAATTTTGAATTGAATAAGCCCATGCATTTTCTTTATTTGAATTTGTTTCATTTTGACTGTATTTCTTCAGACCATTTTTTGTACTCTTTCAGTGACTGCCAAAGAAAATGTTCCAGTGTGAGTCCTTCTGCTGTAGAAAACATAAAAACAGGAAAGTTATGTGAAATAAATCAAATTATTTTTTTCCCAAAGCAGAGTACCAGAATTTGCTGATGTAAACAAACAAACAGAAGTAAATTTTTTAAATAATCTAGATTTTCTTGTCTTTTATTTATCTGACTAGTTCATGTTAGCCTCATTACATTAAATTAACAATTACTAGAGTTACAGAGGAGTATCTACAGGATATCTGATAAAAAGCTGGATGTTTTATTTTGAAATATTGCCTAAATCTGTAAGTAAATCTGATATGCATTATTAAAGTGAATTCATGTAACTAAAAGGAGTTAATGAAATATTATAGCATTACAGATGTCTGCTTTTAAGCTGAAGGTTTTCCAGGATGTGTGCCACTGGAATATAGAAAATGTCATAAGTCTTAGGGTTCTGGACGAATGAAAACACTTTTTTTGCATTGATGATAATTGCACACTGGAATGGGTTGCCCAGAAAAGCTGTCCAACCTCCATCCTTGGACAGTTCCTCTGAGCAATGTGGTCTAAATTCAATATTGGTATTACTGTGAGCAGCAGGTTAGACAAGACTACCCCTCGAGACCCCATCTGAATTATTCTGCAATTTTAAGTCGTAAGTGATATTGAAAATTGATTATATTGCTATGATCTAGGTGCAATTTTATCTGTACAACAACCGCTGACTTCTTTGTCCTATTTTGTGCAACGCATGCCAAATTTTGGACTGTCTACTTGGGAAATCAAAGAGTTAACATCATGTTTTCTTTTCTAAACAGTCTCCAAGAAAACTTAATTGGGAAAATCTGGGAGAAAGTCAATTTTCTGTTGAAAGTGGTGTTTTGTGTAGATCTATCTTTAGATAATTTTTTCTCCTAATCATTTTTATGACACAGGAAGAGTGTTCACCTTCATGTTTAATACTAGAAGCAGATGATTCAGTAGTCCTTTAGTTAGTTTAGTTATCCAAGGATAACTGTCTTTTCAAAATCATAACTGTTGTTAGAGAAAATACTCATCTTTAAAATAATTCAAAATAACTTTTAAAAAGAGAGAGAAAGAGACTTTTCCAAATAACACATATATTATGATCTTGCCACTTGCTATTTGTGGCTCTCTGAGCACCGTGACTCTAAAAGTTCATGTGGAAACATTCTGATGGGATCAAATTTTGTAAGATGTTAAGATACAAAGGAAAATAAGGAAGAATTTTGTATTAAGGAATAAAGTAACTGCCTCAAGATTACTTATACATGGAAGCTAGCAATGCTGTGGCAAAACAAATGGCAAGTAAGAGAGCAGTAAGAAATGCAAGCTAGAACCACAGAACTGGGCAGCATTATATATGCTTTGGAAATTACTACTTAATGAATGTTCACAAAACCTTCTTGCAAAGTAAGTTTTTTGTTTAAATACAAGCCTTTTCAGCCAGAAAAGAGCATAAGATCCTTCCTTTCTTTTAATATTTTTTTTCCTACTGATGAACTGGAATATAAAAATTATGAGAGTAGATAAACCACTCCACAACTTAATGAATATCCAGTATTTTTAAAAAAAATTAAAATTACATTTAAAGATAGTTTTCTGTCTCCTTTGGTACTCTGCTAAAATTGTTCCTTCAAAATAATTCAGACTGCAGTCAGGTTGTGTTATAAAAGAGTAACAGCCAATTGCTTGAGGAGAAAGAATGTTTCCACAAGGTTGCCTGGCCAAAATTCAAGGAAAAAAAGAGGAAGTAATCCCCCCACCTAGAAAAGTACCTCCCAACCTAAACAAAACAGAAAATCCAACCACGACCACCCCAAAGAAAGTAAAGAAGGGAGGGAAACAGAAATAAAGGCTGTTTGTCAGTCTTCCTTTGTAATAGCAAAGAAACACTGGTTTATGGCTTCCATAGTCACTTGTGCTTAGGTATCCCAACAACTTCAACAGGCTATAGAAGTGCAGCAGCTGCCTCATGACAGCACAGCCCTGGGCCAGCAAAGTTACTTTTATAAAAAAAAAGAAAACCACATTATTATCATTATTATTATTGTTATTATTATTATTATTATAATTAAGCACAAATATTTTCTTATTGGAGGTCAAGACCATATTTTTTCTGCATGCATAACACAGCAGATTTACAGCAGGAGTATTAATTCTCTCAAGAGGACTATCCTGCCAACAACAGAACTAGAATGAAAAGTGGAAATACACCAGCAAATTAAAGTGTCATTAAACCCCCAAACTCTTATTTGCTTGCAAGCACTGGGTAGAGTAGACAAGAGCCCAGTGATGTTAGGAAATCCAGGAGATGTGGTCGCCTCTGCATGGTCAGGTGCCCTCTTCTGTGGGGTGCAGGGTGCACGTTCTGGGGCTCCATGCCAGGTAAGTGAGTACTTGCTCTGCCCAGCACACAGGCAGCAGTGCAAAGCCATGAATGACCAACATCCTGCTATTTCCTTTGGGGGGAACCTGTTCCACTTTAGCATGCTGCTCTGATAAACCCCAATTAGCTTCCTTGGAATAGGTTGCGTTTTGGTCTAACATATGTTATAAAAATCAGTCCCTCCCTATTAAGTGAAAGAGAATCAGTTGCCTGAGGCATTTTCAGATAAGTTCTCAGTGTTTATTTCCTGTCTCAGAATGACTTAATCTCTTAGCTGATGAAATAGGTGCCATTCACTTGTGAAATAAAATTACTTCCTTGAAAGTGTGTATTTTCACAATGTCATAAACCACTATTTTTAACTTATTAAAGTCTTTGAGGTCATCTGTACTCTAACTTGCAAGGAAGTAGTGAGAGCACAGCTTCCAGATATACGTAATTTGATATATTTTTGTGTGGGTTTCTGTGTATATACACATTAGATCAGCACCTACATGCCTGCAAGATATACCATACTTGGTTGATATACCATACCTGGTATATGTACCAGAATGATAGATTGCAACTAAATATGCAACCAAAGACTCAGTTCCATCTGAAACTAAGACAATTGTAAAATATTAAGCAACTTAATACAATTAAGACACCTTGATATTCTCGAGTAGCATCAGGTTAAAAATATAATGACTTTTATCTGAAAATACCAGAGTAGCTAAGTATGCTTTCACTGTAAGGATGTTCAGGATGTTTCCCTACACTGCAATACCCAGCTGTCATTACATCCCCAAGGGGTATAGGTACATATACTTGAAAATCGTTATCATTGTGCTGCCACATTCAGCAGGATTCTCAGTGAATGCAGATAAACCCAGCAGGCAGAGCAAACAGCTTCATGCTGATCGAGCAAACAGGACAGAACAAACAGCTTAATGCTGATAGTGAACTTCCTTGACTTTTTAAGCTAAAGAAGCTTTATTTAGATTAGATTTAAGGAAGAAGTCTTTTGCAATGGGGATGGGGAAATACTGGAACACGGGGTTTTTCAAAGACGTGGTAGGTACTTCATCCCTGGAAACAGTACTGTATCCAGTAGTGAGCTCCTAAGCATGGACATACTGGAGAAAGCGTAACCAATGTCACAAAAATGAGTACAGGAATTGAGTGTATCTAATACAAGGAATGGCTGAGAGACCTGAGACTGTTTTGTGCGGTGAAGAGAACATTCAGAGAGATAGTTACTAATAAATCTGAATACCTAAAGGGAGGGTGCAAAGAAGACAGAGACATGTTCTTTCCAGTGGTGCCCAGTGACAGGACTAGAGGCAATGGGCACACACTCAAACACAGGAGGCTCCCTTGGAACATTAGGAAGCACTTTTTCACTGTGACGGTAACCCAGCACTTGCACAGGTTTTCCAGAGAAGTTGTAGTCTCTGTCCTTGGGGATATTCAGAAGTCACCTGGACACAGTCCTGGGTAACTGGGCCTAGGTGACCTTGCTTGAACAATGAGGTTGGACCAGATGACCTCTTGAGGTCTCTCCTAATTGCATTTATTCCATGATTCCATGATTCTGCAATGTTAAATTTTAGCCAGGTATCTGTAAACTGTCACAGGGAATGCAGAAAGCATTTGGGACCTTTACATTTTTCTTCATTCCTTTGTGGCATTTGGCAAAAACAGTTATCAAGAATAGTGTAATGGATTTTAAGCCCAGAGGGAACCATTATGATCATACAGGCTGACAACACAGACTGTAGAAAGTCACAAAGTAATTTCTTCATTGAAACTATGACTACAGGATACAGTTTTGAAAGAAGGCCTTTCACTAAGAGACTGTAACTGATGAAAAGACCACCATGTCCCTGATATACACTCTTTCAGTACTTAAATTTTCCAAGTTTTTTAAAAATTGTGACCCAAAGCTTAATATTCAATGACTTGCTGACCAAGACAGGCCATTCTTTTGGCAGCTCCTAGATGCACATGCAGGAGACTGAATTTGTCACCTGGGCTCTGCTGCCTGTGCAAATCCCACCTGCATGCAGCTCAGCCTTACTCACAGCACCTCACAGCACTCACAGCCTGTCCAGGGCTTTGCCAATATTTTCACATAACTTTTCCTTCCTTGTGTAGTCATAATCCTTAGAACACAACTATAGGAAAGCACCCTTTTTAAGACAAAGGAAGAAGCACGTGCCGTATTCACAGAAATATTAGAATATTCTAAATTGGAAGAAAGGATTATTCACACAGCTCTTCAGTGAATAGCCCATACAAGAATCAAATCCACAACCTTGCCATTACTAGCACCATGCTCGGACCAACAGAGCTAATCTCAGTATCTGCATCTCTATTCTTATTTGAATTACTTCCCCAAATGATGGCAAGAAATCATTAGGGTGTGGATTATGAAGAACTTTGTCACCTATTGACCTGAATCTGGCTTTGTCTCCCCAAAAAGACTGTGTAACTTCCATTATTCAGGATGTCAGGTCAACTAATTTTGACACTAGTGTACAAATTTGGTACTGCATTCTTCAAGAAAAATCTACATAGTTGTAGTGGCAGTTAAAAATTCCCTCATCAATAAGTAGATGCAGAAAAGATCAAGCCATTAAAATTGCTGACACAGAAACTCATTACAATTGTTATTGCCCCACAATAAAGAAAAAAGTAATAGTGTACGTTCTATAAATGCTGCTCACTGTTGCTTGGTTTTAAAATAAAGAAGGGTCTTTTCATTTGTCCTTGAACAAAATACCAGCTCATCTAGTATAGATGAGTGGTACAGTATACAGTGAATTTAATGCTAAA
>VYXD01016636.1:165125-183321 GCA_013397195.1 Hylia prasina
AGGGGAGGGGAGGGATATTAAAAATAAGAGTGCAAGAGAAATGCTGAAGCAACACAACTTACCCAGAAATTTAGACATTCAGGTGAAGTCAGACCATGCACAACATTATTTCTTGTATATCACAAGTCTTATTGTTAGAAAAATTATGATGCAGAGAATATTTACCATACAGTTGTAAATTTTGATCATGGTCACAGTAACTTCCTTGATACATTTTAATATTATCTAGATTATGTGATAGTCTAACAGAGCAGAATTGAAAGTTCAGATTATTTATCAGATTTCTGTTCCAAATCAACTATCACTAAGCTTTAAAATAATTTCTAAAAATCATAGGTATAGTCTTATGTGTCTGCACTGTTATAAGCAAGCACAATGAGCACAATGGAGTAAAGCTCTTTTTTCTTTTTTTCTTATAGTATAAAGCCATCAAATCAACAAGGTTTAGAGTGTAACTTTCCCTCAGCAGCTAATTGCAATACTCTCTGAAGATTTTGCTTTCCAGAAAACTCCTGAAACTATCTACGTTCTAAGCCATGTAAAACCATGCATTAGAATAGAAAAAAAAAAATGTTTAGAGGAGAGTTCATTTATGAAAATACGAACAGTGAAATCACTATACCAGCACTTTAAATGCACGTTTTTCAATAAACTACCAACCTATTACATGTGAGATTCAAGAAAGAAAGAAAAGAAAAAAATAGTTTCAACCCAGGCCTGATGCAATAGACCAAAATACAGAACCAGTCACAGTAGACCAATTCAATTAGAATGAGAGCTACCAGCTACACTTCAATTTGATCTCTAAGCTTTAAATATCTCTTCAGCCCTTTGTTGTTGTCTTTTTGAGCTCTTTAAATTCTAAAACCTGAACTAACATTCTTTCTTAAGAATTCTAAAGGCAAAAAGCTGACCTAAGAAGTGTTATATAGTGTCTATAATACTGGCAGACCTGCTGCACAAGTTTTTAAAATCAGGACAACCCTTGAAGGTACAACTAAAGAAACAATGCCTACTCTACAGAATCAGATTTTTGGCTCTAGTGAAAGAAGTCAGAATTAAGATTTGCTGCAAAATATTAAAGACAGAAAGAGTCAAGCCAAAATTCTATAATATGCAGGTATCTGTGACGTGAGTCACCCTTTCTCCATGGGGCAAAGTTTAAGGTTGGAAGTGGAAAAAATTATTAAAGCAGTCAAGACTTGTGCTTATACTGAGCCCATCTGTGTAGTTTACAAGAAGTCATAGAGGTGATTCACATGGAAGGAATCCTACCAGAAGCATCTTCTGAGTATATTAATCCAAAGACCTATTATCTTGTGCTTTTGAGCAGTGTTTTTTGGAAACCAAATATTTTTTTGAAACCAAATATAAAACTTTCCATTTTAAAATAAACTCTTTACATACTACTTTATCTCTACTAAGTTGTCAAAACAGTAAGATGACAGCAAGATGTCTCACAAACACCCTGTACCATTTTCTTTACCTCTGTGACCAACTCCATATGAAATAAAGTAAGCAGCAAGCACAGGCGTTTCCTTTTTTCCTGTCATCTCCATTGTAAAGATTAAAATAGCTGTAAACAACCTAATCCTGTAATAATATTTTATTACCTTTTCATTTATTAGAAGCTTCTGTAAGACCATGTTCAGTAGTGGATTTTTTTTACCTTTATTATACTTCAAAGCTGCACATGGTATGTGCTAATGGTTATACCAGGCATTTTGCATTAAGCATAGAGATTTTGGGACTAATTAAAGCGGCATATGGTTATAATAAGTCTTTGTGTTAACTTTCCACATCTAATTTTTACGTGTTACCCAAGAGACTCAGTGAGTAAGTCTTAGCTTCTTTGCAATGGCAGAGAAATGCGGGGCAATGATTTGGCAAACATTTCAGACATGAACAGAGAAAAAGAGAGAAGTGACAGTGTGGCTGGCTTGGGTGGATAAAAACAACAGCTGTCTGTGGAGGGCCTCAGGGGACAGGCAGCATTCAGAGGAGGTATCAGGTTTTACAAATTACCAATATCACATTATATTCTAACCTGAGGTCTCCAAAACATACAATCAGCTATTACTTTTATTGGGAGAGTACTACTTGTGGTGACATGAAATTATGCAACTTCAGGCAGTATTTGCATTTATCTATATAGCTTTAGGATATCCACAATATTTCAATCTAAACAAAACAAAATCATTTATTTTTCTCTGCCAGAATTCATTTTTTTCCGCTTTCTAAACATGAAGAATACATCAATGTTTTTATTATTTTTACTAGAATATAAATGGTGATTCCAGTTGAAAAGTAAAGAAAAAAAATTAAACCAGCATCTGTTCATTGGAGTGCTATCATTTCCTTTTCTGTTTATCATTCAAACCACATCTCCCCACTGTTCGACTGTCACACCTCTAGATATCTGATGACTGGTGTAATCATTGTGCAATCAGTGGGATCTCCCTGGCCATTATCTAACCCTCTTGAGCAGTTTCTTGGATCATGTTGTGAAGTAGTTTAGCTGTTCCTCTTTACAGATGACATTTAAAATCCCCCATTGTATCTCTGAGAATTGACAACTGTTCCTGGATCTGCCCAGTCTCAGCAAAGGCTAATACAGAAAAGCAACTTTTTAATCTATTTTCATTGCTCTCCAGAAGCCCAAAACATTTATGATTTTTATGGGTTAAAATTTAAAGTATATTTTTTGTCAGTTCTTTCAAAGAGAAACTTTCTTTACATCATATGGGCCTTGCAACAAAAGAGGAGTAATGTATCTGTATGTTTGTGTATGTATACATACACAGGTATGTGTACATGTATATGTATGTATGTATTTCCTGGTCAAGAAAAAAAATTGCTGCTGCTCCAAAATTTTATGTCGTCTGACTATAATGTGAACATCTCCATTTCTTTTAGACAAAATATCAGGTAGCTTTGTGGTAAACTGGCATTGTAATACAATTTTTTTTTTTATTTATANCTGGGGGAAAGGGAAGCATGAAAAAGACACTACCTTCATTATTTATTTAAAATTACTTTTATTCTTCAAATTAGATTCTTAGAAGTGCCCTGAGATAAATTTTATTCTATAGCCTTTGATTTTAAACATTTAANGTAATACAATTTTTTTTTTTATTTATATTGAAGGGGTTTTGACCATTTCTGAACCTATGTGTCCTATTAGACTGAAATTTGAAATTTTAATATATATTTTTGTCAGATAAAATGAACTCATTTGAAAAACTGATCTACTTGGAGAGGTAAGGGAGAATACCATCTCTTTTGGGTGTAGAGATTCATCTGAGCTACCTCACTCTACTAAGTAGATTTATCACACTGACTTAGTGTGCAATACTACAGGTGAAATGATGCACTGAGTTCTTCCATATCATGAAAAAACAAACTGTTAGCAAAACTCAGCCATCATCAAGTTCANTCATTTATGAAAATACGAACAGTGAAATCACTATACCAGCACTTTAAATGCACGTTTTTCAATAAACTACCAACCTATTACATGTGAGATTCAAGAAAGAAAGAAAAGAAAAAAATAGTTTCAACCCAGGCCTGATGCAATAGACCAAAATACAGAACCAGTCACAGTAGACCAATTCAATTAGAATGAGAGCTACCAGCTACACTTCAATTTGATCTCTAAGCTTTAAATATCTCTTCAGCCCTTTGTTGTTGTCTTTTTGAGCTCTTTAAATTCTAAAACCTGAACTAACATTCTTTCTTAAGAATTCTAAAGGCAAAAAGCTGACCTAAGAAGTGTTATATAGTGTCTATAATACTGGCAGACCTGCTGCACAAGTTTTTAAAATCAGGACAACCCTTGAAGGTACAACTAAAGAAACAATGCCTACTCTACAGAATCAGATTTTTGGCTCTAGTGAAAGAAGTCAGAATTAAGATTTGCTGCAAAATATTAAAGACAGAAAGAGTCAAGCCAAAATTCTATAATATGCAGGTATCTGTGACGTGAGTCACCCTTTCTCCATGGGGCAAAGTTTAAGGTTGGAAGTGGAAAAAATTATTAAAGCAGTCAAGACTTGTGCTTATACTGAGCCCATCTGTGTAGTTTACAAGAAGTCATAGAGGTGATTCACATGGAAGGAATCCTACCAGAAGCATCTTCTGAGTATATTAATCCAAAGACCTATTATCTTGTGCTTTTGAGCAGTGTTTTTTGGAAACCAAATATTTTTTTGAAACCAAATATAAAACTTTCCATTTTAAAATAAACTCTTTACATACTACTTTATCTCTACTAAGTTGTCAAAACAGTAAGATGACAGCAAGATGTCTCACAAACACCCTGTACCATTTTCTTTACCTCTGTGACCAACTCCATATGAAATAAAGTAAGCAGCAAGCACAGGCGTTTCCTTTTTTCCTGTCATCTCCATTGTAAAGATTAAAATAGCTGTAAACAACCTAATCCTGTAATAATATTTTATTACCTTTTCATTTATTAGAAGCTTCTGTAAGACCATGTTCAGTAGTGGATTTTTTTTACCTTTATTATACTTCAAAGCTGCACATGGTATGTGCTAATGGTTATACCAGGCATTTTGCATTAAGCATAGAGATTTTGGGACTAATTAAAGCGGCATATGGTTATAATAAGTCTTTGTGTTAACTTTCCACATCTAATTTTTACGTGTTACCCAAGAGACTCAGTGAGTAAGTCTTAGCTTCTTTGCAATGGCAGAGAAATGCGGGGCAATGATTTGGCAAACATTTCAGACATGAACAGAGAAAAAGAGAGAAGTGACAGTGTGGCTGGCTTGGGTGGATAAAAACAACAGCTGTCTGTGGAGGGCCTCAGGGGACAGGCAGCATTCAGAGGAGGTATCAGGTTTTACAAATTACCAATATCACATTATATTCTAACCTGAGGTCTCCAAAACATACAATCAGCTATTACTTTTATTGGGAGAGTACTACTTGTGGTGACATGAAATTATGCAACTTCAGGCAGTATTTGCATTTATCTATATAGCTTTAGGATATCCACAATATTTCAATCTAAACAAAACAAAATCATTTATTTTTCTCTGCCAGAATTCATTTTTTTCCGCTTTCTAAACATGAAGAATACATCAATGTTTTTATTATTTTTACTAGAATATAAATGGTGATTCCAGTTGAAAAGTAAAGAAAAAAAATTAAACCAGCATCTGTTCATTGGAGTGCTATCATTTCCTTTTCTGTTTATCATTCAAACCACATCTCCCCACTGTTCGACTGTCACACCTCTAGATATCTGATGACTGGTGTAATCATTGTGCAATCAGTGGGATCTCCCTGGCCATTATCTAACCCTCTTGAGCAGTTTCTTGGATCATGTTGTGAAGTAGTTTAGCTGTTCCTCTTTACAGATGACATTTAAAATCCCCCATTGTATCTCTGAGAATTGACAACTGTTCCTGGATCTGCCCAGTCTCAGCAAAGGCTAATACAGAAAAGCAACTTTTTAATCTATTTTCATTGCTCTCCAGAAGCCCAAAACATTTATGATTTTTATGGGTTAAAATTTAAAGTATATTTTTTGTCAGTTCTTTCAAAGAGAAACTTTCTTTACATCATATGGGCCTTGCAACAAAAGAGGAGTAATGTATCTGTATGTTTGTGTATGTATACATACACAGGTATGTGTACATGTATATGTATGTATGTATTTCCTGGTCAAGAAAAAAAATTGCTGCTGCTCCAAAATTTTATGTCGTCTGACTATAATGTGAACATCTCCATTTCTTTTAGACAAAATATCAGGTAGCTTTGTGGTAAACTGGCATTGTAATACAATTTTTTTTTTTATTTATATTGAAGGGGTTTTGACCATTTCTGAACCTATGTGTCCTATTAGACTGAAATTTGAAATTTTAATATATATTTTTGTCAGATAAAATGAACTCATTTGAAAAACTGATCTACTTGGAGAGGTAAGGGAGAATACCATCTCTTTTGGGTGTAGAGATTCATCTGAGCTACCTCACTCTACTAAGTAGATTTATCACACTGACTTAGTGTGCAATACTACAGGTGAAATGATGCACTGAGTTCTTCCATATCATGAAAAAACAAACTGTTAGCAAAACTCAGCCATCATCAAGTTCACTTTGTTTTGTTTAATACCATGAGAAGTAGGAGCAGGATGATGATGAGGAGGAGGAAGACGATGCAAAAATGCATCATAGACACTATGCATATTAATTTACCAAGGGATCTCTAAGTGAGTTTTCTGTAAAGAGGACTTCTGAAAGTTTCTCGTGGATTGAAGGGTCCACACTATAACAGTTCAGACCTCAATATACACAGTATACAAAGAATTAAAGGAAGAGCTTCTGCAAACCTACGGTCTAAATCAAAAACACTCTGCATTTTAGTACTTTGTACTGATTTGATGTTAGTATCAGAATTTATGAATTTCTTTTGTTTGAACTTATTTATCACTGCACTTTAACTAGCCAGCAAAATTAACTTTTCTATATCTTTGTCTATTATCTTAATTTTGTTAACTGCCATTCCTCATATCTGTTTGTTTGAAGGCTTTTAAATTGCTGCTGTCCTAGCCTGATACAAAATTTCAAGCAATGGAAAATTCATCAAGGTCAGCCATGCAGTTTGTAGCAGGAAAGCCACTTAAATGAGGATTGAAACCCCTGACCTCTTTCTCAAGACACCTTACAACCATTTTAATTTCATATACAAATAGTATGTGGTTATTTGTTCGCTACAGCAATTCTGAAACACTTATTTTTTTTTAAAGCCACATTGCTTCAGTGTAGTGTATTTCCAATAGCCAAGTGATTTGAGCTAGCTGTGAGAACATTCTCTTGACAGAAGGCAGAATTTAAAATCAGATCAGCTGTACTCAGTGAGCTATGGGGGTATCTGCCACTTGGAGATCAAGAATATGTGCAAAAACCCAAAATAAGGAATTGCATGTTGCATGTGCCTAAGATCTTCTCTGTGGCAGGACCACCAAGCTTTCTTCACCGTGAGGTTTCACACTTTAGTTGCTGAAATATTTCATGCCAGCTCTGAGAAGTCTCCTGACAAGATCTTTTGGACTTCTGGCTCTGAAGAGACAAGCACAAAGCAAAAAATATCTCCAGGAATAGGGATTTCCAAACCATTCAGGCAGTGCTCAGATTACTTTCACATTTAGATATTTTGCAGCTTGTTTTCTGAACCAGCTCCCTAAAGGCCCATGAAAAATGTCTCAAACCTAAAAACCCTTGACTTTTAAACAGACTCTTACATGTAGTGTGAACCTGTGCAAGTCTGTCTTTCATCTAGCTCACAAGCCAATATATGGATTACTGTAGGAGGAAGTGCTATAATGAGAAACTTAGGCACCAAGATTTTGGGGTTGGTGTTGTTTTGTTCTTTGGGTTTTTCTGGAGGTTTTGTTGTAGTTGTTGTTGAGGTGGGGGGGTTGGTTTGTTTGTTTGTTGTTTGTTTTTATGAGCACTTAACAATTCTGATATGCATTTTCTTTAAAAAAAATTTAAAAATAACATGCTGACAGAAAAATGTAATAGTACATGAGCTCTTCAGGTAATTTACAGTATTCTCAAGAAGTGAGAAGTTCCTTCTTCCTATTACTATGGATAGCTAATAAGCTAATTACCTCTGATTACATGCTATGGTCAGGAGGTACATGTTTTTGTTTTTCATAAGCACTGACTGCAGATGACTCCAATACAGCATCAGACAGCTTCTTCTGACTTGTCCGTATTTCCATTCCCAATGGAGCTGCCTTTGGAATTGTCACATCTGGAGGCAAAGACTTCCGAAGCAGCAATGAGCAGGAGAATAAAGCTGTGGTAAAGAGTCAGAAGGTCTGTAATCCTTCCATTTTGCTACATATAATGAGGACAAAGCAGTTTTATTATGCTTTGAGATTTGTGTTGAATATATTGCATAAAAATTAATTACACATCTTGGGAGAAGAACTAGGACTAGCATAAGGAATTGATATTAAATCAAGTATTGTCTAATTTTTTGGGGGGGGGAAATAACCCCAGAATTTATGCACCTGATAAATACAATGAAGTAAAGCAAGTCTGGTTAATTTGCTGTAGATTGTTAATATCCCAGTGTCTTCCTGTAAACTATTAATATGAGAGAGTTTGTGGACTGGAATAGTAAAGGCAAATATATAGTTGAAGGCAAGGGGGACATTATGCCTTTATCCTACACTGACCTGTCAGACCTGATAAAATATGAGGAACTCAAGTTTTTACTCTCAAGAGAAAAGTTGAAACGTAATTTTCTATTTTTTCTTTTTCTTCTACTTTTAAACTACAAAGCCAGCTGAGACGTAAAAAAAATTGTGACAAGTAAACTCCTTATCTAGATTTCTCTTCTATAGTCATAGAATTTCTTAAGAATACCTAACCAACTTGAAAGTACAGCTATGAAGCAATCAATTCTCTGTCACATAAAACACAGCAGTTTGGGCTTAATTGAAGATGAGGAGTTGAATGGGTTGACTGTATTTCTAAATACAACACATATGTGTTTTTTGGCATTTCACTTGAACAGTTAGCTTTGAAAACTTTCAATCCTCATTTAGGCCTCAAAGAAAGTACTGTGGAGGTATGCAGTCTTTTTGAGCTTCCCTCCATTTAATGAGCCAGAAAATCTTAGTTCACCTGTGCCCTAAGCATCACTGTAAATTAGCTTCCCTGCTGGAATTAAAACAAAACCAGTATTTATGAGACATCTATGGGAGTTTTCTAGGGCCCTTTTTTCCCACTAGAGGAATACAGTGATTTTAGTAGAAAACTTTCTATTTGGAAACCTCAGCAGGAGAGTTTTTTCTCCTTGTGCACTCCCCCTGAACTCCTGCACTCCTACTGCTCACTCCACTACTGTTTCTTATAGGACTCTCTTGCATATTCCTATATTCAAGGGGTGGTGCAGGCTGTTAATTTGCTGGACTCAGGGATCTTAAGAGACTCCTAACAGATTTACAATGGAATATGTTTCAGAATAAGCCATGAAGAACTGTGTGCAAGCGAGAGGCCTTGGCAGGTTTTGCACGTTTTTCGTTTTCATCACATACATTTTAGCCTCTCCAGCACTTAAAATGACAAAAATTTATGGGGCCTGGGAGTAAATACAATGAGAACTGTTCAACTTTCAGCCTCACATCACTACAAGTGTTTGCACTAAATTGTGGGGCTTTTAAAGCAATAGGTAACAACAATTGTTTCACCCCTTTTTGAATTGTCATCACTTTGAGACATTTCCGAGTTGCTTGTTTCACTGAAATGGCCTTGTCTATATTCTGTAGGGCATACTGGATGATGAACATTTTCAAATTACATGGTTTGCAGTTCCTAGTACCACTGAATTTACAGCTGCTTTCAGACTCAGTGAACTGCACTTGATAAGGCTGTATTCAGTCCAGAACCTTTCTTTAGGTACATAATTGAAACTATTCTACCAAATCTGTTTCACTTAGACTACAATCATGTTCTGCCAGCCACTCAAAAATCCCCATTCTGCCACGAGCAGTTAGTTAGTGGTGGGTGTATAATATCATTTAATCATTTCCCTCTAAAGCTCTGGCATGTGAGAACAATACTGCAATGATGATCAGGTATGTGTCCAAGCAGTGTCTCAGGCTATTCCAGTGTGTGATCTCGTGGTGTGGCAGCTATAAATTCAGAGACACAGATGTCCCATTAAGGGACAGTTCAGACTTTGTGCTGTCATTTAGAGGCTGGCATGTGGCTGGGAAAGGACTCAGTGGAGTCTCCCATCTGCCTGACCAGCTACAGCCTGCATGGCAAACACTTCCCCCCTCTCATTGTCACATTACAACCTGGGGACTTTCACTTTTTTCAGTCTGTGTTGTAATAAAGGGGCTCTGAGAACACATTTTTCTTATACATTCTCAAAGTGATTTGTTTACTAATTTCTTGCCTCTGTCACTGCGGAATTAATCTTGCTTTACAGATTACTGCATCACTGTGTCCAGACATTTCTGTGAGAGGAGATTTCCAGTTCTTTCAGCAATCACTGTGAACTGAAAAAAAAAAAAAAATACGGTGCTATTCACTATATTCCAGCAAACTTTCAAAGCAAAAGAAAAAAATAAAGTTGGAGTTTCTGTTTGTTTGTTTGTTTGTGTGATCTGCTAATTAGGATACTTATTTAAATGCAATTATGGCTTTATAGAAAGGGGATTATGACTATATAGGCAGAGAACAAAATGAATGAAGAATGTATAAAACACTTTCTTTAAATAAGTATTTTCAGATATATAGAAAAAAGGGCAATCTTCTGAGTTGTAAATGAGAAACCTAGAAGTCTAAATCTGCTTTTTATTTTAAGAATATTAATACTTCTTTCATTCAATTTTAAAATTATGTTTTTTATTAATAAGTGTGTTAGAACAGCTCAGTTTATGTTTTATTTGAAAGACAAGTACAAGAGATGTTCTTGCAACACAACTAATTTTATATTTTTCCAAGCTGTCATAATCATACTTTTATTATTTAATCCAAAGTCTGTTCAGTTTATTGCCTTGTGTGGTGCAGAGGGATTTGTAAGAATTTCTAGCTCACTTTAAACCCAGCTGTTAAGTGACAGAGAGACTTATTACCTTCAGCAGCTGTACTGACACAGATTTCCTTTTGGGGCAAAAAGATTGGGCAGTGCCAGCCTCCCCCAAGGAAAGGTTTGCTTCTTTCCTCAGAAAGGCCGAGGGATTAGTTTGGGGATAGATGAGGGTGTCCTGCTTCCACAGAAGGTGTTGCACTTCTGCTGGGGAACAAAGACAAGGAGTCATCATCTACATGGTGGGGCCCACTGCATAAACTCTACAGGAAGTCTGGACTCCTCATCTTGGACAACAACATTTCTGGGAATCAGGCACTCAAAAGTTGGACTCTAAGGAAAAAATATCCTTTTCTGGAGGTATCATATTCATGAGTGAATTTCTTCAGTAATATTCCATGAGCATTTCATGTGTATATTCCTTATTGTTCAGCATTTTCTGCTCCTTGGGTGTCATAAGTATATGGAATAAGGAGAACAGGTAATTGTCTAACAAAAGAGATAACTTTCATGTTCCTTTCTGGAAATACTAAAATATTTTATCTTAAAAAATCCCATTGCAGTGATAAATAAATAATATTAAATTTTTGTATTTCTTACATCAGAAAAGATATGAAAATTAATTCTAATGGAAATAAAAATATATGTGTATAGATGTCTGATAGAGCCACCCTGCTGGTGGCTCTCAGTTTATGGTCAACAACAAACAATTGTCTGTGAAACATTTCATTGGCTTGAAAACAAGATGCTTTGAGAGATATATGCCTGGAAAGTTAGAAAACGAAATAAATTTTATCAAACTTCCCACAAAATTAAAAGGCAGACGTGCCTCAGATGTGTAGTATATTGTTTTTTTCATGAGTTGTACGAAGTGGGTAAAGCCCCATCAAACCCCTTACGAAGCCTGTAGATCCCATTTCAAACAAAGCCATGGCTCAACATAATTCCTGCTCTAAAGAGTATGTGGTTCAGGGCCTTGTAAAGGCCCTTATAAGGTGCACCAAATAAAATGTTTCTGCACTGCCATTGCACTAGAGAAGAGCAAAGACAGGATGAACACTTTCAGAAACATCAGTATTTCCTGTGGCTATTCTGAGCCTGGATCATCTCTATGTGCATCAGTTCATGGATTAGACAGAAAAAGCAGATACAGATGGAGAGATATATTCATCGGCACACTTAATGATATATGTGCAATCCTAAGGTCAGTTTTACCAAACTTTTTTTGTCAGTCTTTTATTCTGAAAGCAGACAGAACAGATTTTTCAGATACCTCTTTTATAGCAGGCAGAAAATCAGGCCTTAGCGAGTACCTTTTATATAAATTTTACAAACTCTCAGACATTCATTAGATATATAAAAGGAACGGCCTCTGCAGACTACGGAGCAAGGTTGAAGAGGGTAGCAAGGGGCAAGGGAGACTGATTGAGCTCTTGGAAAGTTGAAAGTAGGATTTGATTCTTTTATTAGAGAGAAGGTTGGGGGTGATAAGACAAGGAGAAAAGATAGCTCCTCTGAGGGGAAATTTAGAGAGCCACAGAGCCAATTAAGTGTGTGGAGAACTTTCCAGGTGGGGGAAAAGCTGAGTGGTGTTTAGGGTTGGCCCTGAGAATAGGGAATACAGGAGGAGGAGAGAAAAGATGTGTAGTAGCTCAGCAGCCAGAACAGGGAAGGCAGTGCTGTAAATCACATGAACTGCCTTGCTCCTACATGGAAAGAAAAAAAGAGTAGGTCAGTTGGATTTGCTTGGGGTTTCACATGGTATATTACCTTGGGTTATCAAATGGATCTAGAAACAAAATGTCTATTAGAGAGAGCAATTAGGGACAGGATTATAAAGTCAATTGTTACTCTGATGTTTACAGCTAGTGGGTTGAGACTGAAAGGAAGATGAGTCAAGCAAATGTACCTGGAGATATTCTGAAAGTAAATGTGCCTGTTTGGATTTTTTAAAGTAATCAGAATATTCAAACCCCCCTTTCTACTCAGATTCCTTTCTAATCTAGTATATCTCTTGACTCACCAGCGTTGAGAGGTTCAACCTTAGTGTTGTCTTCCTTTTATCTTTCAAAAATGGATCTACAGGACACAGGAGGGAGCTGAAACAGTTCTAAATAACTAAATAAATACAACTGTACAGCCATGATCATCTGTGTGTGTCCCACAGGGAGAACGTGTATTTCTTGCAGAGTGCCTTGCACCTGACTGTTCCCCCTGTGTCTGACTGTTTCCCCCGTGTTCAGGTAGTCATGCTTATATCTAATAAAAACTGCAAATACCAACTCCATTCTTGAAAAATTAATCCTGGGTCTAAAACCACATCAAAAAAAACACTTTCCAACACACACATACAGAAAGGCATCCCACTAATAAGTGCCTATTGCATTTTACATGAATGCAAATTACTTTGGAGAAAAAACTGCAAGATTAGATATGCTTAAGACATTAGTATTATTTTTCAAAGACTGGAAATTCCGTAGCCAGTACTCATAACCTGAAAGTGCTTAACCCGCTTTAAGCCTTTGTGCACCTCAGCTCTGACCATAAGCTTCTCAACATGAATAAACTAGCAACAAAGTCCCACCTTTAGGTAATGTCAATTAAAAATATATAGGCAGACATTCTTGATAACAAAATACTTATAAATCAAAAAATACATCATTTATTTAGGTTAAAAGGTGGAACTTTAAGCTAAAATTGATGAATCACAGAATGATTTATAATTAAAGGCACTTCTTGAATTCTTCCTGTCCAATCTCTCTGCTCAAGCAGAATCAACCAGAGTAGGTGGTGCAGGAACATGTCCATCTGGGTTCTGAGTATCTTCAAGAAAAACACTCCACAACCCCTCTAGAAAATCTGTGCCTTCACAGTGAAAAAGCTATCTTCTCATGTTCACACATAGTTTAATGTGTTGTAACCATCCTGTTAGTGGGTTCTTCTGGGAAGAGTTTGGCTCCCTCTTTTCTTTTCCTTCCTCTCCAGTATTTATACATGTGGACAAGATTCCCTTGAGCCTTCTCTTCTGCAGGGTAAAGAGTAACAGTCCTCTTTGCTTATGGAAAAGATGCTCCAGTCTCTTAAACTTCTTTGTGGCCCTGTGTGTGACTTGTTCCAGCAAGTCCATGTCTTTCTTAGGCCGCGTATCCCAGAACTGCAGTTAGCATGTCAAGTGCTGGAAAGGGAAAATATAGTATCCCTGGCCCAGGAGGCTGTTGCTTTTCTTTACAGAGAGGGAACATTTCTTTCTCATGGGCACCTTGTTTTCCACTAGCACCCAGGTCCTTCCCTGCTGAGCTGACTCCTGGGCAATCAGCTCCATCAGTTCTATCTGAATGGCAACAAAACCCGCTCATGCTTCAGCCACTCTTTCCTTTTTTTGTCTCAAAATGTGTTGGGGGTGCAGTTGGCTCTATTTTTCCTCAATGGAGATGTTAGAATAAGAAAGTCATTTAGGAAGATGTTATGATTAGCCTAATATTAGTTCAAACAGAAATTTAGCCACACAGATAAGGAGAACTGTTGGAGAATCACTGGCATAAATCTGCTGAGGGTCAACCATGACTCACCAGTATAATTACCTGTCACTTGAGAATGTGACAGGATGATTTGTGGATGAGGGGAGGTCAGTTGGTACCGTTCTCCTCAGTTTTAGCAAAGCTTTTGATTGTCTTTCATATAGTACTCTCAAATCCAAGGAAGAATTTAATTGTCTGCATGTGTACACTACCAGATGGAGGAAACCCTGGCTGGATGTTGGACTCAGGGCATTTTGGTTGATGCCAGTGTCAAGGGGATTACTGCAGAGGTCTATACTGGGATGTGTCCTGATTATGATCATGTAACCTGCAGGAGCAGAGGATGTACTCATGTCAAGCTTGAAGCTGATGCTGAATTAGAGGAAGTTTAAAACAAGGAATTCAAAAAGGAAAAATGGAAACTCTGCCCCTGAGAGGGACCACCCCTCCATCAGACTGCTTGCTTGGAAGGAACTTTGGCAGAAGAACTTGGGATCTGAGCGGGCAGGAAGCTGAGCAGAAACCAGCAGTGAGCTCTGCCACTTCTGTGAAGACCATCTGAAGTGTGCAAACTAGCCAGTCAGTTGAGGGACGGGACTTTCTCCGCTGGTTTGGCACTTACTGGTCTACACCAAGATACTGCACTCAGTTTATGACCCCCAACACCAGAAAGAGATCAATAAAATCAAGCCAGATCAGCAGAGGGACACTTAGGTTATCAGAACAAAACAATTTCAGCAAACTCCAAGAAGAGACAATATCTAAGGGAAAAAAGCCATACCACTATGTTATACAGACCGGTCATGTATATTCTTGAAAGAGGTGATCTGGAAGGATTAAAGGTCATAGAAGACAAATAATTATATGTGAACTTCTATGACTTAAATACTGAGGTGATATTTACATATATAAGCAGGGAAATAAAGAGTCAGGAGAAAAAAAGAAGACACATAAACCTCTAAATGTGAAATATGACATCACTGTCCACAAATATTATGCAGAGGATTTTTCCCCACAGCTTTAAAAATAGGTGGAAAATTGGAGAAAGCAAATAATCACACTCTAGAGCAAGACAAGCTGGTTTTTTGGTGAGAAACATAAAGAGTTTTATCAATTTGCTTCATCATATCAGTGAAGAGACAGCTTGATTATGGTGTGCAAGTGCTTTAGGGGGACAAACTTCCTGAAACTAAAGAGCCTTTTAAACTACCTGTGAAGTGCATAACAAGAGTGAATTTCTGCCTGTTAGAGCCAGTCACATTCAAATGACTAATACATCACATTTGAAAATGATGCTGATTATCTGGTAAAATAATCTACCAATAGAAGTGAGGGATTCTATATATTTGAGTGAGGAGTTATTCCTTTCTGGGAAATGTTTTGTTGGGCTTTTGCATATGATTGCAGGTGTGAGACATGAAACATTTAGGGAAATTATGAGCTTTTGGTAGAAGGTGTAATGACATAGAAACTAATCCTGAATTCAGTTTGTTGCAAATATGCTACAATGTGGCAAACCCAAAGTGTTACAATGGGCTAGGAACAGTGTATTGACTGGGATATGATGGCTTTTTCAAAAGAGGTAAGTCAAACATTTGCAACTATATGAGCATATTCTTAATTACAGAAAACTCTAATGGATTCCATTGAGTGGGAAACAGGTGAAATATGATGGATAAACAGACAGATGGTATACTGATCCTTTCTGGTCTTAAAAATTTTGAATTTGAAAAAAGAAAAAAATCTATTTTACCTGTGCTTTAGGGTACCCAGCTGTATATTATGCCTAATAACAGCAATATGATTTTATTTGATGCTTTTTAAGTCATCTCAGAACCACAGATAAAGTCTGAACCATAACTGTCTTCTTTATTACAAGTGATCAGTCTGTGTCAAACAAATCTTGGATGACAACATGCAGTCACAGTGGAGGTTTTTTGGGTGTTTGAGGAGGGTGTTTTTTTCTGCGCATCCTGAAAATCACCTTTGCTGTGACAGCATTTCCAAAGCAGGCTCACGTGAAACCTCTGCAGGGAGGAGAGAGAACCAGCACGGAGCCCAGGGCGGCTGTCTGCCTGCAGCCACCCCTGACAGCTGCGGATGCGCATCGTGTCAGCGCTGGCGCTGCTGGCTTCAGGGCCAGCGCTGTCACCTCCCTCTGGCTTCGGGGTCTGGCAGCTAAAACTTGCACTGAGAACGTCGTGACAGAAAAACCTGTCGGGAGAAAGAGTCTCCACAGATTACGCATATTAATCTCAGAACTCTGTGATGATTTGTCAACACTGGACATTTTGTGCTCTAGCTGAACGATCTGGGGCCTCTACCAATTCACAGGAACTTCCCTGCAATTTAACAAAAAGAAGGGGCTGTGATGAAAGAGGTAAGGAGTGGAGGGAAAAAGCAGCAGTTACAGGGATAAAAAATCATGTTCACTTCTTACTAAATCAGAGTCTAACTTGCAGGAGGAGCCCTCAGGTGCCCCCCAGCAGCTAATATATTGATGGCTTTGCCTTCTCTTAAATCTATTAATTTCCTTTCTACTGTGACTGTTTTGAACAGAGGTAATTTTTGTTCCTTGGAATACTGATACTTTCCTCTTGCCACCCCCACACCAGTGTTTCACACAGTCCAGCATTATTCACTGCAAATAGCCCTCACACCAGCACTGAATGGGCAGGACGGTGCCTGGTGCTCTCTCTCTTTGGAGAGATCTGGACGTGGTCACATTGAGGACCAGTGCTTGATTTACATCTTGTGCACAAGACTAAAATTCATTCTGGCTGAGAGAGTCAGCCCCTCCCCACTGATAGAGCCTGAGAGGCTTGAAACTAATATCTGTTTCTAATCTTTGATTTTTTTCCTTGCACACTTGGTGGCTGGATACTTTTGTATTTTATGAGGCATTTTGTGTCTGTGGCATTTAAATTTCTTTTTTATGTGCTGAAATATGCCCACAAAAATATATTTAATATGAACACATGAACAGTACATAGGTCCTCATTATATGTAGAACTAGATATATATTCTGTTGTACCAGCAGAATTTGACTTTCATATTGCCTAAGAGAAGACCTTATCATAGTTACTCTTTCTACCCCTATATTAACAAATATATTTCAGAAATACTGGGAATCAAGCATGTAATTAAAAAAAAAAATAGAAACACTACATTTCAAACAACAGGGACATTATTTTCCCTTTTGATTTCTGTTTTCCAAACCATTATTGCTAATGCAAATTTGCAAAATTCAGAGTTGCATCACACTATCAGCAGAGTGACTTTATCACTTTGGCTAAATAAAAAGAACCTGGGAGGCAAGCCACCTTTGCAATTTTGAGAAATTTGGACTCACATTTTTACCTTTTGCGTATTTCAATGACTGCTGATTGTTTGATAGTGATGATTCAAAAAGTTTATGTAGGTAACACTTTTTAAAGCAATCTTGTGTGCAATCACCAGAATATGCAACATTTTAATTGACTTCAAATTATCTAAATGAGGGGTAACCATGTCCCATCCGCTCTCTGAAGTAGCAGGGGAAAGAGGGAAAAGTGCTAGAAAAATTTTACAATTCAGCTTCTAGCTTTCCTTTATTCTCTGCTAATGCACTTGAACCCTTGTCTAAGTAAATGCAGGAGGACCACTGAGAAGGTAATGGAGTTTATCTCTGCTCAAGGTCACTGCTCAGCACTTGTGCTACCTGACATGACCTAGAGGTGCAGGCATGTGGCTGTAGAAGGCGAGATGGACTTATTCACTGGGGAAGTACTTCTTGCTGAAAAAGTTGTGGAAACAATAGGATGCATTTTAATTTAATCGCAAAAAGATTTAAGCAAATTGATCTGTTCTGGGGATCAAACCCTCTGATCCTTAGAGGTAATTGGGGGAGGTTTAGAGGAAGAGAGTACGTCAGAGTCCTGCATCTGCAGAGAATGCATGGTGTGTTTCATATGTATGTAACCATCTCCCTTGGCAGCTACTCAGAGCTGCAGCTCTCTCAGCAGAACCACAACAGAAAGAAGAAAAAATCAGTCAAACAAAGAAACAAACAACAACAAAAACCCCCCACCCAAATAAAAAAAAAAAAAAAACAA
>VYXD01016636.1:183337-209920 GCA_013397195.1 Hylia prasina
AAAAAAAAAAAAAAAAAAACAAAAAAAAAAAAAAAAAAAAAAAAAAACCAAAGCCCCAACTTCCCAAAAAACAAAACACCTCACAAAAACAAATCAAGTAATAGAAAAAAAGCCAAAACCAAAACAAAAAAAAAATCCCTAGGTCAGCACCATTCACTTTAACAAAGAAGACATATGACACAGATGTAACAACTGCTAAGAAAACAGATTATATTTATTTGCAAACATGCAAAGGAAATTTTATATTTATCCTCCTTCATCTTGTTTTATTTCTAGAGCATATCACAGCATGAAGCAGCTCCACCCTGAAAATGGCACAAAGAGCCTTAGCAGTGGCATTTTAACAAGCCTAAATGATTTAGACTCTATAGTGATCTTGTTATTTGATTGGATGCAATTAGTATGAGAGATACATGCCTGAATGCACTGAGTTGTGCACTCTAATGGCCTGACCCATTAAGGGACTTCACTGTGAGCTGTATCCTGTTATACTGCAGGCAAGTAGGGCAGTCGATTACTTCAGTTTTATCACTGAAAAAGGCAAGAGGTGAGAGGTACTCAGGTGATTCTGGCTTTCTTTTTCCCCACTGTGACTTGATCTTTTCTGATTGTTCATGTAAAATTTGTGAGCAGGGAGCTGCCAAATAACATGACTGTGGTCAGAATCAGAAGTGGGGGAAAAAGATCAATAGAGAGAGCTTATAGAAAGCTGTAAGATATTGCACCAGATGATAATAGGTAGCCAGCTTGCTCCTACTAGTAGGAATCTTAGTTCTGGATATCACCCTAGCCAGTGACATTCAATGCTTTATTTTGTCTTTTTTTTTTTTTTAATTTTGAAAGCACAAAACTGAAAATGTTAAAGCATGTTAGGAGAGCATAAGCTCTTTGCATTCAAGTTCCAGAAAACCAGACCTATTGAAAAAATCCTATGAAATTTCCCAGTGCTTACTCCAGTTGATATATGCTCTTAACACTGAACTAAAATTTGACTGCTCACTGAGAGCAGTGCCTCTCATTGTCCGTATCAAGTTACTGCTTCATATGATGATGATTTGGGTAACAGTACATTTTCATTATTTACAGTGTTTAGGCAAGAGAGGATTCTGTCCCATGAATATAATTTCTATTATCTCTATTATAACATTATATAAACAATGAATAAACTTTAGGCCAAACAAATGAATCCACTGAAATTGTACTGATATGATCACAAGATAAAAAGTAGTATTTGCTAGATAGTTATTGATCTTGTGTGGTCTCAAAATAAAAACACACAAAACTGTTTTTAAAGAAACGGCAAGTAGTTACAGGTTGAGTTGTAAAGATTCTTTTCCAGTTTGTACCATGGAGATTCTGGTGAACAACAAAAATTACATGTAGCTTATATTGTTTTGGATGTGAATAGAATATCCTCGGAGCTGGCATACGTGCTCTGTGTGTGTGCATGGAGAGCATTGACCACACCTTCCCCAAAATATCTGACCGAAACACTCACAGTGCCTCCATGGACATGTAGAAATATTCGACACCATGACTGTGTTCAATCACCAGCTCAGGTACAAAGCTCGAGGCTGGTTTCTTAAAGAAAAGGAATTGGCAAGCTGGAGTGTGCAGAGAGGGTGGGAAAAGACAGGAGGGAGACAGTTCCTTGTACTTGAGCTGATAATCTTAATAATAAAGCAACATGGTTTGAAAGACTTAGTTCTGCAAGATTCAGAATTAAACATCAAAGAAATTAATTTTCCAGTGGAAAGCCACTCAACACAAACATAAGTTTCTGGAAGAAAACATCGATGAAGGTGACATACCAAAATGCTGCAAGAAGACAACTCACAATAGAAAGCAGGCAGATTGAGTCTGAGGCTGAATTTTACATAGGAAAAAAGATATTGAGCAGGGCAATCTAAAATACTTTTCACCTCCATAGGAAAAAAATAAAAAAGAGGTGTTCTAAGGGATTATGGCAATTTGCAAGAATTTGCTGAAGCTAACATGGCACAGACAGGTAGGGCATGGGCAGTAGCAAGGTGAGATGAGTTCTCTTTGGACCACTGGACAAGATTACAAGCAAAGGAAATCAGACAGCCTGAAAAGCAAGAGGGTGTGTCTTGATTTTTAGCTGGAGACAAATCAGTGTGTTGCTGCTGACAGTTATTGATACTAGAGTGGAAGACATTATGGTGTGGAAAAAAAGCAAAGCTAAGTAGAAGACAATTACATGTATGTTAAAAAGTCTGTTAGAGAACCAGACAGAAGGGTGGAATGGATGTAAAATATTCATTTGGAGCTCAAAAACTCTTATGTCTCCTTCGTCTTGTAAGACTGCACTTCTAGGAAGAGTAGGGAATAAAGACTACTCAACAAAGGATGGGAAATACCCTCTGGCCATGGAATGGTCCTCAGGTGAATGCTGCTGGTTCATTCTGTTTTCCAAGTAGTACAGGATACCTGTGAATGTGGGCTGTATTTAATACCATTCATTTACAATTGTGCTAATAGATTTTGGCTCGGAAAGGATGATAACAGGGACTGTTTCATTAATGACCTCTGGAGATGACAGATGGAGCAGCAGGCAAATATCTGTTACAGACTAGAGTAATGAGCCAAAACGAATGGTTTAGATATAAAAAAGAATAATAAAATAAATACTGAAAAGCTGGTAATTTAAAAAAAAGATGTTTGTAAAACTCAATATATCATGAGAGATAAGTAAGATTGGGAAAGCGTGCCAAAATCTGAAGGGGGTGTTTGAGAAACAAGTGAGAAACTGATGCAACTGATTTCTGAAGCTGAAGAGCTTTAAAATATCAACACATTTCCCTTTCATTTGTAGGATTCTTCGGTACTCATCAAATTATATCTGTAGGGGGTTGCCCAAAAACAAATGATACAATTTAGGGATTTGCTTTGGTAAGACTATAGTTATTGCTTGGAGAATTTCTGTGAGAGAACTGGAGGGAAATTAGTTTTAATAAGATATTCTAATTACAACAAACATATTGTGAGAATCTGGTCTGAGGGCTAAGCAGACCTGTACACCCTGCAGATGTTAATGTTTTCCATTAATTGTGAGAAAAAAAAATATTTTGCTTTGCTTTTGTTAAATTATGTAATTACTTAAATAGCTTCTCAATGGACAACGTTTATGGTTGGTAACTTCTTTGGATCCTGAAGGTCTTTCTTGGATACTGTGAGACTCCTAAGGGAGCATCAGGATTTCATCAACTGTGTTATTAATATTTGTTTTTTCTCTATATAATTGGTAAGGCTGCATTGGGTGATTTATACAAATATGCAAGTCCTTAAAAGAGCACATATGAAGTGGCAAACCTGAGTAAGTGGCTACACTTGAATTAGAAGATATTTTCTCATTTAAAAGCAGGAGTACATCAAACAATTTACTGTAAAAGCAACTACTAGCCTGCCTGTACTTTTCTTGTCTCCATATTTCCCCTGAAAGAACCGTTTTTATAATCAATAATAAATAGTAAAAACTAGATGCATTTCAGTGGATTCCCCATCAAAACCAAAGAGTCACTTTGTTTTTGACTCTAGTTCTTGACATTTATTGCTAATTAAAAAAAAAAAATCCTAGATGCTGAAACTGGTATATTTTGAAATAGCTTTATGATAAAAATCTGATCCATTTCTGCTGATGTAGAAATTTGTTACCTTTTTACATATGGCTTGTAAGTTCTTTTCAGTTAATTTTTCTCTCACTTGTACAGCTTGTATGTTATCAAGGAAAAATGATAGTCTATGATTTTATAAGTTAGAAATGGAATGGAGATCATCATATAACACAGTGTCTTGTTATTCCAAGAGGCTGACAAGATACGGATAACAAGTGAAAAGTTCCCCTCTTCTCATGTTCCTGTGTACCTCATGCCTACCCCTATAAAATATCTGTATTTGTGTTGTGACAGTGGACCTACCTTACTGCAAGGGATATTTTCAGCAAAATAATCATTCAGTGAAGTATTATTTCCTGCAGCAGTTTTGCAAAGCCCTGGAGCAATTACAATGCTAATATGCACTGTCACCATAGGGTCAATAAAAACACTTTTAATCTTGATAAAATTTATCATAGATATCCTTTCTAGGGCAAAACAATGTTGTTATGACAAGAAAAGCTATGTAAGAAGTTACCTTCTAAACAGCTGCTACATTGACCTATTCATTTGCCCTTTGGAAGTTTTATGTGGTCACAGCTTGAGTTGGCTTCTCTAAGAAGTCAAAGTCAGAGCCTCTCTAAGTGGGATAAAATTTGATAGATAACATCAGTAGATACCATCTAGGACCATGCCAGCTGAAGTAAAAGATATCAAAATCACACAATATGAGAGATAAAACTTGTCTTTTGTCATACACACCTATCTCATGCATGTTTTGACTGCTTATAGAGTTTATTGCCAACTATTTTGTTAATCATCTTTAGTTTATGAATATAGGCTGCTGTGTCCGCCATAACTTTATCCTGTTTGGCACTACTTTGATAAACATGAGAGATAAAATAATAGCTGTTAATTTTTTAGAGATGTCTTAACACCCCTGTTTAGATAGGAAAACCAAAATGATTCTAATCTCTAAAAGCTTTCTGTGGAAGGAGTTTATTCTGTGTGTGCTAAAGCAACATATGGTAGGTTGAAATATTGGGAATTCTGTTTCAGAACCACATTGCTACTTTGAAATTATATCCAATGAGGACACAGTCCAGAAGAACGCATGACACTTATCCAAGTCCAAATGTAGCCAAAAGATGAAAAATTAAGGCCCCTCTGAAAATTTTTTATCTGCCTCCCAGCTTTTTCCATCAACACTGTAGCTTTCAAATGCTGTATGTTTACTCATTTGGCCAAAACAGGATTTTTGTTAATATGGAGCAATAGTCAATGAGGAAACAGTAATATGAGTGTCCAGGAAGCACAGGCAGAAAAAATAGGATAAATGGTGTGAAAAATAAGAATTATTTCACAGTGTATGCTACAGATGTATTGCAGCTATGAAAGTGCAGTTTCTGTCAGTCAGGAGACAGGTCAGCAGTCTGTTCAGCAGCCTGTCCACAGCCTGCTTTGCAAATGGGCATCAAACACAGAAGAAAACTCTTCCCTGACTTTTTGTCAATCTAGACCTTTAAGCTGGCTTCATAAAAAACTTCAATCTAATCTATCCTTTACACTCCACCTACATAGTTCTCCTGCACAGTCATCTGAAATTATACAGAAACACCTTGCAGAAAGTATGATTCAAAAACCCAATAATCTGATCACAGCTTCTCATGATTAAGAGAGTGACAGGAGTTGATATCATTTACCTACTGTGTCTTAGTGAAATACAGTGGTGCCTCTATCTGCTAAAATTATTTACTGAATTTAAAGAACATCTCCTGATGCAGTTTAGCACATCCACTGCAAAATTTACTGAAAGGTTATGTCTCAAACAAGCCTGTTCAGCTTCCAATGTTTCTGTGCTTTGGATGCAATATGCTGGGGAACAAAACTAGATGTCACAGCAATTGTTGTTCCATTCCACTGAAATGTACCATGATTTTCCAAGTTGTCTGTGCCTTGATGTCCCTTTATTGGAAAAAGGCAGCTTTCTGATTTTAAAGTAAAGAATTTTCCAGAGCTCATCTGCAGAACCCTGAAAATCAGCATGAGTAACAACTGACAAAGAAAAAATATTAGTTTCTCTCTTGTTAATCTGATTTAAATTATTTAGTGTTTACTGAAAATTTAAAGTAGGTACTTGGGCAATTTCTATGGATCAAACAAGGTGCAATTGCTTCTCACTCTACAATAAGCAGTTTGTATGTATAAAACCATTATTGCTTGCTTTGCATGGCATCCAAACATTCCGATTACCTTGCTTTCAGTATAGAATATTGAAGAGTTGGTGCTCTATTATCTCCCTCACTAGTTTCAAATAAATTTGTACTGCTTATGAAATTTTTATTTGCCCTCTGCTTTTTGCTTCCTGGAAACCTGAAAGGAAAATGATTTTCTGTTTCATGGAATCATGGAAACCTAGAATCATTAAGGTTTGAAAAGACCTCTAAGAACATCAAGTTCAATCATTGAGCTAGCAACACTGTGTTCACAACTAAAACATGTCCCTAGGTTCCACAACTACATGACTTTTGTACTCTTCCAGGGATGGTGATTCAACTACTTCCCAAGCAACCTATTCCAATGCTTTGCAATTCTTTCAAGATTTTTTTTTATTAATATCTAACCTAAACCTCCCCTGGCACAACTTGGGGCCATTTCCACTTCCCATATAAATTTTTACTTGGGAGAAGATGCTGACCCCCACCTGGCTACACCCTCCTTGTAGGCAGTTTGATGAGAGTGATAAGGTCCCCCTGAGCCTCCTTTTCTCCAGGCTAAACACCCCCAACTCCTTGAGCCTCCTCACAGGACTTATGCTTCAGCCCCTTCACCAGTTCCATTGCTCTTCTCTGATCATTCTCCAGCACCTAAGTGTCTTTCTTTTCATGAAGGGACAAGAACAGGACACAGGACCCAGGGTACGGCCTTACCAGTGCCCAGTACAGATCACTACCCTGGTCCTCCTGGCCTCACTCTTTCTGACACAGAGTAAGATGCCATTGGTCTTCCTGGACACCTTGGCACATGTTAGCTCATTTTTAAGCAGCTGTTGACCAGCACCTCCAGTTTCTTTTCCGTCAGTGTCTTTACAGTCCCTCTTTCCCCAGACTTTAGCACTGTCTGGGGTTGTTGTGATGTGAACTTCTGACCCAGCATTTCACCTTGTTGGACCTCATCCAACTGGTTTTGGTCCACAAATCCAGCCTGTCCAGATCCCTTTGCAGAGCCTTCTGGCCCTCCAGCAGATCAACATTCTTGCCCAACTCTGCAAATGGGGGGACACTCAATCATCTCATCCAAATCATTGATAAAGATATTGAACACTCGATACTCAGGACTGTCCCCAGCCCTGAGCCTGGGAACACCACTTGTGACTGGACACAATTTAGATTTAACTCTGTTCATCACACACTCTGGGCCCAGGTATCCAGCAGGTCTTTAACTCAGCCAGCAATGCACCCATCCAAACCATGAGCAGCCAAGTTCTGAGGGAAAATGAGAGTAAGAGAGTGTCACAATCTTAGGTGACGGCAGCTAGACACATCTACAGCCTTTTCTTCTTCCAACAAGCAGGTTACCTTGTCACAGAAGGACACCAGGTTGGTCAAGCAGGACCTGCATTTCCTAAAACCACGTTGTCTGAGCCTGATGCCATGGCCATGCTGTACATGCTACATGATGACACTCACGATGATCTGCTCCATTTCCTTCACTGGCACCAAGGTCAGATTGCAAAGCCTGTAGTTTTCTGCATCTTCCTTCCTGTCTTTCTTGTTGGTGTACAAAATATTTGTAACTTCCAGTCACTTGAGTCCTCCCTGGTTGACCAGGACTGCAGGTTTGAAAATTGACTGAAAATTGATTGAAAATGGTTTGGCAAGCTTTTCTGCCAGCTTCCTCAAGACTGGTAGTTGGGTATTTATCACATTCATCAAATTCTGTTCCATTTTTAACCAGAACAATAAAGACATATGTGCATGTAATAAAAATTAATTAAAGGAGGTTTTCTTAACACTTCTGTAACCACAGAGGATGTGGAGAAAAGTCTATCAGATTTTCAAGTAAAGATACTGCATAGATAATTGTTATCACAACTAACAGGTTGTGTGCAACAACAATTGTTATCATCTTAAGGTGGGATAATGATAAACCCATGTCAAAGACTAAGGTGTATATGTAGCTCTGGTACTTGACTCAGAAATTAATGCAATAGACACGCAGTATCATGGTTTTGATTTTTTAAGACATATTTATGAGTGGCTTATTTGAACAATTTAATAGAAATTCTAAATAAATAAAATATAAATGGAAACAATTACTCCTTCATAATTACTTGTTCTATTCAATAAAATGGTTTAATTTATAAACTTATTTTCAGATTTACATCAAGATACGCATGAACATTATGTATGTCAAAAACATGATTTCACCAAGAGGTAAATTTACGAGCAAAGCAAACATAATTTGTAAATCTTGACTGACATGTTAAGGTTCAAAGCCATTTTTTTCTCTTCAAGGCCCTCTGAAAGCTTTCAGCAAGCAATAAAAAAGGGTGCAAGTCTTGCTTTATAGAGCCAAGCCTGTCATCACCATATGGACATTTTCATGAAAACCATACATGATCAGGGTGTGAAAAAACAGAAGACAATAAATTCCTCAGTGCTTTGGTTACAGAGTTGCTATTGTCCTGTCATACTTGTGAGAAGCATGTGGGTGCTCTGGACAGCAAGCACACCCTCTAGCATGCCCACAATGTTGTCTTTCACTATGGCTTTGAAGAGATTTGTACCACCTATGAAAAGGAAACATGATGAAGAAAGAAAGGTACAGTAGGTACTCCCTTTAATCTATGTTTTCTGTGGCTACATCTGCAAAACCCACAAAATTATTAACATCCACTCCCTTGACGAAATTAATTCTAATTCCTAATTTCAAATTCATTCTAATTTCCTAATTTCCTTCATTTCTAATCACAGAAATACTTGCAGAAATCTGCTAAGACATGTAAAGTCTTAGCTAACCAGGTCTGCACAATATACAAACATAAGAAATAATGTTTTTTCTTTAAAAGTAAAATACTTGCACACCTGAAAAATTTCTAGCATGCAAGAAAACCAATGAAAATATAACTGAATGTTTCTAGATGGGAGAAGGTACAGCTGATCTGTTCTGATTCTACCTTCTCAAAATGTCTTATTCATCTCCAGTATTTCGGATAACTTCTGTCCCACAAAAGAAACCCAATACATGGATCTGTGAAGTCATACTATTGTCTCCTTCCCTTGGTACTTCCCGTGGCCCATTTGGATTAGTGTATTTGAGTACATGTGCATTAATTTTACTAGATCCAAACCGATTTACAGCCCTTGTGGAGGCAGTCCTTCTTCCTCTCTTTCAATGCAAGTCACATTATTTGGCCATTCAATAATAGAAGTTTGCTCTTATCACCCAAAGAGCATAACTAGGTATTTGAAGTGGATGATTATGCTAGGAAGTCAATATTAGAAACCCATTTTCTCTTGATATATGTCCACAAAATCAGTCATTTTCCTGCATTAAAAGCTTTGAACGTAGCTCACTTTTTAGAGCATTTAATTTCTGAATGAGCAAAACTTTTGGTTCTCCACTATTACTTAACATTTGTATTTTATTAGCAATAAATAGGCTCACTGATAACAAGGATCATTTTTTAGAGTTCTCTATATATATCAAGCAACAACCAGCTCCAGGAATTGGCTGTTTTGTAATAAAGACACTTCATCTCTTACTGAAGAATGCTTACAGTTAAGGGTTAATGCTGATAGTGTTATCAATATTTGCCTAGGGGTTACAACAGACTTTCAGTTTCATTTGGGTTGAAAGACAGATTGTGATGATTTCAAGTCAGTTATAAATTCAGATTTGAAACTATAAGAGTAGTAACTCTTGCAACAGCCAAGTGATAAAGCCTCAAACAGACTTCAAGGAGCTTTAGTCTGAGCAATGCTGGTCCCAGACCAAACAGGGTAACATCAGACATCAGATCCACTTTCACTGTGCTACAGACCTTAATCTAGTGGAAGAAAAGGCTGCATCCCTCTGGGTACCCCTGCAAAGTTCCTGCAAAGACTGCAAATCTCTGCATGACAGAGAAGATTTTGTAGGAATTGTAACTATGCAGGAGAAAGCAGATAAGGGAAAGGGCCTCACGTAGAGAGAGAAGCAGAGTCTCTGCTGGGGCTGCAGCAGAGACTTTGCTGTATTGACCTCAGTCATGGGGCAAATCACTCATCAGCCAAACAGACTCATTATGGCCACTAGGCTGTTGAAAAAAAAAAGAAATGTAAGGCAGAAAAGTAAGGGGAAGAGGAATTGTGATAGCTTCCTTAAAAAGCTCCACATTCCTGAAATACATACATATGTCTATGTGGATGTTTTTCATAAATATTTTCTAAGTATATGGAAAGATAGAACTTAGTAATTACTAATTTCATTGAGACAATATATGCTTTTTGACTTTTCTCAGTGTTGATAGGATGTTTAATACGTTGGCTGTGCCTTGGCAATGCTACTACGCAGAAACCTGTTTACATTATAGACAAGCATGACCTTACTTATAATAAGTATTTGAAAATCTCACTGAGATGTACATTTTTGAAGCCAATTAGTTGGTATAGTCTGCAAAAAGCCGTGAGAAAAGTCCTCATTATGCAAAAATAAAGAAATGTGGACTTTCTTTTAACAGACAGATCAATAATAACCTTTTTTTAATACAGAATTTAGTTCCACTTTAATAGTCTCAGAAGAATAAATATTATTCTCTGTGTACAAAAGTTCCAAGGAAGAAGATTAGTATTTCAATGAGTCAGATTGTATTTTCTGAGTTATTATAACAGTTTATCATAAGATATAAGGCCATTGATCAGGGTAGTAGTTTCAAATTATGAAGATAGTGAATTTTATTCCAAGTTATTCTCCTAACTTTTACATGACCAAATATCCTGAATTACACTGTTTTATAAATCCCAGTCATCTATGGGACTGCATTTGGTTTCAAGGACTTTCATTTGATTGAAATGATTTCCAATGAAATATCTCTAAGTTAGCACCTTGCTTAGCCAATCAACTTTTGGGAGGCCTCTTTGAGATTTTTCTGAATTTTGTTTTGTGTCTCCTTTTTAAAGAAAGGAAAATTACTGCTTAGCTGTCACCACTGTAGACTTCAGAGATCTTGGATTCTAATACTACTGCTCTGTTGTGAAATAACATTAAGGTAGCTGTAGTTGTTTCTTAAAAAAATTAGCTTTATGTTTTGATAGAAAAGTATGGAAGTTCCTTTTAAGGAAGTGAAAAATTGTGGTAACAGTACATGTTTTCTAGCTTGAGATTTAACATTTCAGTGATGCTGAAGGGTGGTCAAGTCTGATGATAGAGTCAACAGAAACAGCAAGTTTTCTCATTATGTGTTAGAAAAATAAAAATAGTGTGTCCAGCTAGGACAACGTAAATTTTTTGGAGTAGCCAGGAGGGGGTATGTCCAGGACCCCGAGGTTATTCTATACTACTTCACATCATTTTCTGGGAACGGGGGGAATGTTCTCTTCCAGGTGGGAACAGCATGGCAGCAGAGAGCAGTTGGGTATTTTCAGGGGTATTGCATGTGAATCATTTGCCTCTTTCTTGTAACCTCTGCCATTAGTAGCATTGCTGGTGCTGTTTGTTTTGTCATCTCATTGCTTTTTCCAGTAAATTGTTCTTATCTCAACCCATAATCTTTACCTTTTGTTCCTCTAATTCTCCTCTCCAGCCTGTCCCAGAGGAGGTCAGGGAGAGAGGTGAATTAGTGAGCAGCACTTGATTTGGAGTGGTTTCAGTGGGAACACTAAATTGGAGAATGCCATTCTAAACTATAACAGCCTTACTGTTTATCCATGGTTGCAGGTAAATTGACAACCACTTTCACATATTGAATGTGATGAAATACAAGGACTTGAAATTGGTAGCAGACAGTTAGTTCATTATGTGAAATATTTGGGGCTCTTTGTTCTACTAGAGCTATACAGAAAAAAAACTACTAATAATAATGATCCAGACAAAAGAACAATGTCTAGTACAACTCTAGACAATGCAAACACTTTTTAAGGATATATTAATTCAATCAGTGAAGCACTTTATCATAATATTTATCTCTGCCTGAAGCTCAGTTTAAGATTCCAAAACAGTATCTTTCAATACCCTGTATATTTTAATAATGTTTCCATCAATTTTCTAAGACTAAAGACCCAGACAGAGGTTTTTCCATATATTAATATAGTCCCTGGAAGACTATATTGCCAAAAAGTTTTTCTTAAAAACATTTTATCATTTTAGAGATCACATTCTTTTTAAAATGCCATTTTTCAGCTATTGGAAGTCCAGGAAGCTATTGCATTAATTAGATGATTTTAAAACAAAATGTAGCCCTTATTATGACCTTGCTTTCTCTTGAGACTTTCAACTGAAGTTGAAGTAAATCAAAAATATTGCAGTTATAAGGGGCTAGTCAATTGCAATGAACTCAGTTATGCTTTTTCTCCTTCAGGAACTCTTCCTGGCTCGCTGAAACACTATTCTCATTCCCTTTTACAAAAATGAGTAAAGCCTGAGCAGTTCTTCTCCCTAGACAAAAGGGAGAGCCAGCTGTGGTCAGCCTGTGGGATCTGGGATCCCAAACACATGTGATTGTGTTAACTGCTGCTGCTGTACAAACCCATATAGTTGGGCATGGACAAGTTTCACAGTCTCGTGAGGGTTGCTCTACTGACAAACACAGGAGAAATTCATACCTTACCAAGAATAATCCAAGTTAAAAGATAACAAGAAGTTGAAACTTAGATTAACACTGGGCTAACAAAGTAAGGAAAGGATTAGACTGAGGGGTTTCTTTCACATCTGTCCCTTTGAATGTACAGAAAATAATACAACTAGAGGAAAGGCTGGCAGTGAAGAAACTTGTTTGCCCTTCATAGATGAAAAACTCTACTGGAAGATGCTCTCTTCTATGTCCATAGCTTCATTCACTAAACTTTGATATTAATCATGCTCATTTTTTTGCCTTTTGGATGACAGTAAAGAGAACATCCATTTTCTTGGGTTTTTTTTAATGAATATATGCACCTGTAGGGTTCATCCAGTGGTGTGGATAGAGCTCCCCTAGTCACTGAAAGGCTATTCTCTATCAGTTTTGAAGAGCAATTTCATCAGCAAAAATCCCATGAGTGGAGAAAGGAAAATGTAAGAGAAGGATCTTGGAAAACAGAGGTTTGGCAGCTTCAGTTTAACCTCTGCCCCTAGGAAAATCAAGAAATAAATCCTCACAGAAGCCATCTCCAAATACAAAAGGACAGGGAGGCAATTAGGAACAGCTGGACTGGATTTTCCAATACAAAAAAATAGATCAAATAACTGCATCTATAGTGTTTGGTCTACCTAGTTTAGAGACAAATTGGCTACAGTGAAAAAATATGGAGAACAAAGAAAGTTTTTTTACATTGATGTTACTAGGGGTTTCAATACAGTAATAAGTTAGTTATTTCAAAGAGATACACTGTTCAAAGTGAGCAAAAGAAGTGAGGTTTTGAGTCTAGAGAGTAGCATAACGGATAATTTTTCGTGATATTGCTCAAGCTTTCAAAGTGTGAACATCTTCTTCAATGACTTTTATAGGAATATTATCAAATTGGATGCCAGATTTTGGGGAAGAACTGATAACACAGGACATAAAAACAGCGTACCTGCAATAAATTGGAGGAACGGCCTAATAGAAACTGTGTAAAGTTTGTAATCACGGTGAAATTATGGATCTAGGATGAAGCAAACCCTGGATGAGTTGGGACAGGTTGGGGAAGTGATTATTTCCCTCTATTTGACATTAATGAGGTTACCTCTGAAATTTTTGTGTCTAGTTTTGGACTTCCTGGTGCAGAGAAATTGGGGTGAGACCAGAAAGGGCCATTGGGTTGGTTAAGAGTGTGGGGCAGATGACATCTGAGGAGAAGACAAGGAAACTGGGTTTGTTTGGCCCAGAAGCCAGCTAATTACAGCCTTCCTCTGCATAAAGCTGGGTTAAGATAGAGCCAGACTGTACTCAGAGCTATGAAGCTAAAGGCCCAGAGGCATCACAAACGGTTTAAAGCAGGAAATGTTTGGGGTGGTTTTAAGGAAATCCGTGGACAATGAAAAGTTGTCCAGATGGGCTAAAGGCTCTCAATCCATGGAGACATTTTAAACTTGGTGTGACACAACCCTGAGCAGCTTGACGTAACTGTCATATTAAACTTGCTTTTGAGACAGGTTAGCTGAATTCCAAGGCCTCTTTCAATCTAAATTTTTCTGTGGTCCTATTGAATCCATGGTAATACAAACTAGTACTCTAGCTATGAAGGGTGAGCAAAGATTTTCTCCTGATGATCAGGATCAAAGGCAACTGATCAGGATCAACAACCTACAATGTAGGTAGAATGCACCCAGAGATGATAGGGCAAGGATACAGTGAGAAATCTAACGTGCATATAAGTCTGAGTAATCAGTAAAATAGATTTGAACTTACTTGCTCACACTGCCTAAGAAGCTAAAGTGGAGCCTCTCTGTGAGTCATGGGATATTGTCAGCTACAGTTCTCTCCAAAACACACAGAATCAGGCAAACTACCTTTTTCTCATTATTCTTGTAACAAGTAATAACAAGCATTTTTGAACACCAATCTTTTGCAGAGATGCACTTTACTAATGACTACATTAGGCAGGGGAATTACTAATGTATCTGCACTTAATTCTGACAAAATGTTACCTTTCAATAGACTGAGAAGTTTCTAGACAGATTTTTTGTTAAACTACTTCAACAAATAAACATTTTGTTACAGTTTCCTTCTTTCCTAATGCAAATACCTGATAGATTATACACTACCTTGAGGCACATTTCCAATAGAAACAACTAGGAGCAAAGTGAGATTTTTGATTGTAGTTGTAAACTATAAACTGGATCACACAGTATAACATGCCTTTGATACTCTGAACTTCAACAAAGTGCTTAAATAGCTTATGTCTTCATTTTGTAATGATTAATAAAAAATGCTGTGTTTCAAAAGTTGAAAGTGAGAAGGAGAATATTTTAAGTTTCAGTGCTCGGGGAGTAACCAAGTAGTACAGTTCTGGTCATAATGGAGCAGGTGACCAAACCAAGACACTATATGACAAAGAAGTCATGACCTTTAAAGTCATTAAATCTTTTTTCTTGCTGTTTAATATTGAGATGAGAAGCCCAAGCTGAAATTAACTAATGGTCTTTGAAAGTTTCTCTGGAAGCTTAATGAATTCAAGGAGAGGAAAGGACAGTTTCAAAATTGTTGTAGCTCAATATTAAAGTTTATATTTCATACACTTACTCTTTAACCAGAAAGCCCAATAAAGAGTCCCAACACACAGTAGAATAGTAATTCTGTTATATAGATAACCTCAAATAATACATCATTTCAATGACAAACAGGACTTCATGACACTAGCCATTCTAGAGGACCCCCTCACGGAGAAAAGAGACGCCACAAAATACTTATCTGAGTTGCAGCTTAAAGGATTGTGGTCACATCCCAAACCTGCAGTTGAGTAATCCCCAATATCAGACTCATTCAGCCTGTACTAGACCCTGTACAAATGTCTAGATGGAGCTCAGACTTCTCCCCATGTCTAGGGTTAGGGCACAGGATGTGTGAAAAAGAAGTTCGTAACAATTGCATTTTCATTCTTTCCAGATTTTGACCTTATTCCAAGTTCACATAAATGCAATCAATATTAATCATCAGAACAGACAATCCAACATCTGCCTTGAGCTTCCAGTGTACTACACAAGCATCAGACCTTATAAAACAGCCTATGGTATATCCAGTATACATTCAAAATTATTTTTCTTCTTCCTGAACCTCTTCAGTTTTTGAGTTTTCTAGAAGTCTCTGAATGTAAAAATGAGGGACATCTAACCTAAGGTTAAAATAGGGAAGGCTTATTACAGCACAGAACCTGAAGGTTGTTGTTATGGTTGGATCTTTTGTTCTTCAAAATCTATCAAATCCATACACAAAAAAATAATCTGTTTGATTTCAGAGGATTTTGAATAATAAAAAGATGGCTTATTGCAGTCACTGTAGCTGGTTTCTGATGATGCCACACATTCTTGGGGGTAGCACTTAGATGGTACACTTCCCGTGAGTTCTTTGGTTCTCTCAGTAGTAGGAAGACTTACAGACACAAGAAAAAAGATGTTGTTTGTTCCATTTTTTTAGTACAACTGATGCTTTCTCCCTGCTTCTTTTGTTCTTTCACCCGGATCATGATGGCAATGACTGTTCTTGCTTCTATTTATTGCAACAGCAATATCTGCAGATTTTTTCTTTCTTGATAACATTTGCTTTTGCCCCTGTCATGGTAATAATGTACTAGCTTTATCATTCTGTTCACCTGCTTCCACTCCAATTGAAACACTGACCTATTTTGTTCTTTTACCACATCTGATGGTCGAGGCCCTGTATTTACCCTCTGCTGTTACACTTCCCTGCATCTTCAACAATCTGATTCCATTTTTTTTTTTTTCTCAAAAATGTATATTTGAAGAAAATTAGGAGAGTGGAAAAGAGGTGGCAGATTTTTCCATTCTTCACCTTGCTTCTTCATATGAACTTCCTTTATCTAGAGCAACAATTTTAAGTGGAAAACAAAAGAAACAGGTAGGAGCAAGCCCAGTCCTGTTTGCTTTTTTTTTAGACTTGTAATTTCAGCTTTTGCTTCAGAATATCAGGAAACAGTGTTAATATTTCGATGAAAATTGAGGAGCTTAAGCTTTGCAAAAAGTTTTTTCTTACAGTCCATCCAAAACTTTTGAGAACAATTTCAAGAAACTTAAGTTTTAGTTATTTCCTAATAGTGTAATTGTTTCTTATTTTAAATTGCAAAACATACTCAATTATGCAATTGAGTAGTCATATATGACAACAAAATTGACCTATGATTAATTGAGATAAAGTAAGCAAGTTAAAATTCACCTGTTTCTGGCTTTTCTTATTTATTTCCAGAAAAACTCTACAGAATTAATGGAAGAGATATAAGTTTTAAGAACAAGAATTTCCCAACAATACCTAATTTTAATTTACCACCTTTTTTTAAATATCTACCATTATGCTGGGAAATGTAAATTAACTGAGAACAATTTACAGGCTACCATCTCTTACAGATTTATTTAGTCTTTACAGTAATTTCATATCACAAAGAAAAATAAAAAGAAATAACAAGCTAGAAAACCATTGCTTATAAAATAAAGATCTGTGCCATGAATCTGTGTCAGAGTGCTCTAGCCTTCCTGAAACAGTTGCTTAAAAATATGACCTATATAAAATAATAGATTTACAAGGGAAAATTTTGCTTATAATGTAGTTTCCACAGAACTGAAGTTAATTGAATCTCAGAAGTACCAAAACCACTAAATGTAGGCAAGAAGGGTTTCTCAGCCTAAAAACTGGCCTGAAGTTTCAAGGAATACAGTTCACAAATGCCAGCATTTTAACTTGCAGCATTAAAAAAAAAAAAAAGAAAAAGGAAAAAAAAGGGGGAAATGGTTTGACAAACAGCTTGCCTAAAGATTTTACAGCCATTAGTTGCATTAAAATTTAAATTATGAAGAACAATATTTCTGTCTATTGCTGACTAAATCTTAAAAGAAAGCACTTCATAATACAAAAGTCAAAATTGAAATAACTAGTGCTAAAACAAAACCCAATCTTATTAAACCCTACAGAATTCTGTGAAAATTGTTGTTCTATAAAATAAGAAGTATTGCTAGATATGAGACAAGAGATATCTAAGCCAGAAAGAGATAACATAATTTTTACATGATTTGGGTTTGTATGTCTAAGTTTTGCATTACTTTGATTCACAGTTATCAAAATACATATTTTACAGAAGAAACTATCCACCATATACATCATTTTAGTGTTTTAAAAAATACATAGTTTTAAAACAAGGAAAGTTACCAGTAAATATTACAATTCCATTTATATGTAGTTTATATTCCTCCGAGGATCATATTTTTCAGTAGAACCATATTACCCTAGGTTAAAAACCTAAATATCAATTATTTTCCTAGTATCTGAATCTCAGGAGGCATTGTTAAAAACCTGCCAAGTCATTCCATGTGAGTTATTTTCATCGCCATAACTGGAATGGATAAGAATCTTTGTGAGGCAAAAAGCCTCTGGCTTATCTGAAAATGTGAAGTTTATTTTTTCATCAGGTCTGAGAGAAAAACATTGTAAGGTGAGAAGTGTTGCAAACCCCTAAAGATAGATAACAGTGATTGAAAAACACTTGAATATTTTTTCTAACTTTTAATTCACATAAATCTGACTATTGTTTTGCCTTTTGATATTTTCAGTTTTGATGTAAATTTGTAATTTTGATTAAACCTGACTCATTTTGCAAGGAGTGGTATAGCTGTGCTGCCTTCCACCTTACAGAAAGAAATTGCTCTCATTCCTGCACATATAGATTGAAAAATTATTACTCTGTTCATTAAGCAGTTCTCTGAAAATTACTATAAAAAGATACCTCAAGAAAGGAAATAATGTTTCCTTTCAGATAAATTGGATACATACCTGTGTCTTTGTAAGACCAGAAGACTGCCTTGCTGTGGAAAGACTAGATCAAAAGGGCTAGATTGATTGCTGAAACAAATATTTCACACAATTTTAATATATATTAGTAACATGGCAATAATAATCTAGTGATGAAGTCCAGAAATGTGAGAGCAGCTGACCTTGGCTGTCATCATTGGTGACCTAATCAGATGCATTCCTGCCCTTGCCTGTATCCTTGAATCCCAGCTGAACTGTTCAGCTAGTTCTGTGCTTACACAGCTATTTCCAGCTGGGTACTCAATGATACATGAGCCTAGAGAAGGCACAGGAGGAAGAGTGGCTATACATTTCAAATCTGACCTCATATATAATAAAAGTCTCTTTTCTAAGTGGAAAAAATTCATTTCAGTGTATCTGCTTGGGACAAGAATCCCAATTAAAATATAGAAACCATGATGGTCTGCAGACCTACAAATATACACCAAGCATTTGGTCAAGCACATCTTCTCAGATCTGACTGGGATGCAAAGGGACTTGCATAAAATTGTGAATGTTTGGGGAGTTTTGAACCAGACTACACATGTGGTACTTATGACTGTAAAAGTCTATCAAAAAGTCTATAGGAAATAACATCTGACAGTATCACTGACCTAACCTGAGAGGCGTTAATCCAGCAATGTCACGAGACTTCACCCTGTTAATACTGCTGTTTAAATCCTGTGGGAAATGACTGCCAGACATATAACATGATTATCTGTTGTTAAAGGTTGAGGATGATTTTGAATCTCAGCTTTTATGGGGGTTTTTTGTGCCGAAAGACAGAGAAGATTCCTTGTTAAATCATTCTCTTCTCTGTAATGGACAGGAACTACCTCTTGTTAGGTTCTTGAGAAGGGACTACTATGCAACAAAACTCTCTTATTAGTAAATTATAAATAGAAAGTGTCCACTCTGTGTAAACCTCAACATATTTTTTAGAAATAGCTTCTCCATTCACAATCTTTTAAGTATTAGATTTTGGAGTTTGCACTGCTACAGATTATCAACAGCTGGTAATCATTGCAAATTATCTTCAGTACATATCTTGAGTTTACTGTTCAAAAAAACAATGTCATCTAGACAGCGAAACATATAAGGACAGCATGAGTGACCTTAACCATCTGGCCGCGTCCTACATTACTTTGCAAAATTCCTTTGTGGAATACTCTTAGAAGTGTTTGTGGAGGTGCATGGCTCAATTGTTAACAGCTTCTGCTCTGACACCTGAAAAAACTTTATTTTGTCTATATAATTAGCCATCTTACTGTTGCATAGCAGTAGTTTGAAATGAACAGGGCTGCCTGTTCCAACATCTGGAAACTGAGAACATATAGCTGATAGTTCATAAATTAAGAATAACAAAAGCATGGAATGGAACACCCAGGGTTTTTCAAGCAGCCACACAGATCTAGACAAAGATGAATCATCTCAACCAGTTTTGCATGACCTCTGATATGCCTCATTACAATTAGCAAGGATGCATGTGAACTGAAAGACACTGAAAAAATAGCTAATCAAGAACAACTGTACTAAATCAACCTCTAGCTCATTAAAAATGATTGTCCTTTGAGTATTCTCAATGTTTTAAAGTAAAAGAAGCAATAAGAAAATTCTTTTCTGGGGCACACATATGCAAGGATTTGAGAAACTTCACTTGAGAGCACTGCTTATTTTCTGATCATTTGTAGAAGGAAAAAACCTTGGAATTTTAATATTCGCCTTAAAAAGACAAAACATTTTGTTCAAACCTTTGGCAAGTTCAGAAAACCCAGACTCTAAATTTTAACCAGTTTTCCTGTAATAATAAACTACAGCCAGTTTACAGGAGAGTGAAAATATTCAGTTGGCTGCTGGGGAGCAAACATTTACCCAGTTCCCAATGCTTCTTTGCTGGCAAATCTGACTTCCTAAATCTCACTACAACTGACCCTGTTATTCTCCTCTAAATAATCAAACTTAATTTGTTACTACTTTTGCTGACAACTAATTTTATCAATTAATTTTATGAATTTTATGAATTCATTAAATTGAAAAGAGCAACTCTGGATAACTGCTTGAGATAATCTACCTTTTTCCTCACGACTATCATGTCCCTTTATGAACAGAGAGGTCTTTTTGAATATGAAGATTATGCATTCATTTGCTGTGTCTTTGAGAAAATGTCTTGGGTTTGCTTTCCAGGCTCACGGCAGGGAGAATGTTGACTGCCATTTGCTACCTCTACACGGCACAGACTGCCCATCAAGCAAGAGATGGAAGTAAAGGATGCCAAAACGGGCAAACTCAGCACACAATGTTTTGTATCAAGCTCCTTTCCAGCACCTCAGTAGGAGCCGAGATGAATGCCTTGCATAAGTTCCATCATCTCCTCTGACCATCGAGCCCTGTGTGACTTTTGCATCCAGACTTGCATCTTGGATCACAGGAAGGAGTTTGACAGCTGATGTGACCATAGAACAAGGTCGAGTCAGGCTACTTCCTGAAGACTTTCTCTACAACTTTCCAGATGATGGATAGAAGAATAATGCTAGAACAAGTGCTCAATGTATCTTCCTTAGTTTTTGTGCGATATGAATCACCTGAAGTAGTCAGATGTGTTAGCAGACTACTGAGTACGGAACACTTAGTTAAATGGAGGTCATCACTTTAAATCTCTGTGTACAAAATATGCTTTGTCAGACATGCCAATAATCCAAATCCCTTAATTGCAGTAAGTTTAGGCTTATCTCAAATATAAGAATGAAAAAAACCCAAAATTGATTTTTCTAGACCTTAGTATTAAAGAGTAACCAAAGAATGAAATTCATTTGAAGTTTGTGTGAATAACAATTACAGCACCAGCATCAAGTTTAATCTTTTTTAAAGCCCATTTACTTGGAAAATGAATTTATAACAAGCAGTTGAGTCCCACAGGATATAATAAGTTATTGCTTTCCTTACAGTTTTGGATGTTTTCTGACCCTTCATTGCCTTCAGTATATAACACTCGTAACACAAAGCCTCTAATAAGTTACAGAAAGTGTAATTCAATGAAAGAATATGTTGTGTTGTGCCTTACAAGGATATCAAAGGAAAGCATTTTTGTTTAAAGATTGTCTTCCTGTTTTTTAAAAAAAAAAAAAAATAGTCCTAATAATTACTGGAAATGTCCCCTCAAAGCACAAATTCCTTTTAGCCATCCAAATAGATGCTGAGATCAAAAGGTGAGTTGCATGCATTAATGGCAAATGTTGAGTCAGCAGCTTTTGTTTAGTTTAACAAAGATGTATTCATGAGCATGAGATGAAAAGACCATTTTGCACATGATTACAATCAGTGGTGAAGAGTTCTCCTCATAAATAAGGACTTCCCCTCAGGCTGCATGGTAAACAGCTGGACCTGTACAAAAACAATTAATAAAATCTTTCCAAGATGCTGGAATGCTACCCAGAATAAAATTTTCTGCAGATACTGCCTTTCACCTTTGTTTTCTGTTTAATTAGCCCTATTGAGATATACAGATCATTAACACGGTCAGAAAACAATCTTAGTATGCTGTTTTGTGATATGAGGGCATCTCATTGAGGAAATAAATTTTTCCTGTTCCCCTCTAAAACAGAATTTAATGAGTTATTCTTGTTATACCATGACTTATAACTAGGAAAAAGAAAATAACATGCTCAGAAGAAGAGTTAATCCTTTTGGCAAAAGCAGCAACAGAAGCATTGCCCTTTCCCTAAATCCAAAAGGAGGTTTAAAGGGGAAAAAGGAGAGTGTACAGTTAATTTCATTGAAAGAGCATATTTATGTGTGGTTTTTTACTTCCATTTATGCTTGAAAATGCTGATTTACAGACATTTATTAAACCAGGAGATGTTTATTTATCTATATGTGGCAGCTGTAAGGAGCAGAGCAGGTCAAAGCCCCATTCTGCTAAGCACTATTTAAACTGATAGCAAATGACATTCCCCTCCCTGAAGTCATTAGAGTCTAAAATAAATGTTCATAGAATAACCTTCTAAATACAATTTATGTGCAGCATAAAGCATTCTATTTTAAGAGAGACATATGGGAAGGAGAAGATTGCTAATAAAGTTACATCTACACACAAGGTTACAAGAAGAGATGTATTTTCCCTGCTCATGCTCTCGCCTGGAGTGACCAGGCTCTGTCAGCATAATACTGTTGTGGTGGCAAAACGCTCTGTCTCTTAGCAGGACCTGTTGGCCCTGAAGCTACTGGGTTTTTTACTAGGCAAGGACTGGAGCAAGGCCACATAGCTCATCAAAGAGAACTGGAACAGGATCTGATCATGTAAGGGTAGATGATAGTGAAAAGATTACTTCAACACTCGAAGAGAAACTTTGAACCCGTTGCTAACCTTGGTAATAAGTGCCCCAAAGTTGTATAACCCTGCCTTCTTGGTTCTCTTTGGTAGAAAGGCAATATTCCTCTGAATGTCAAAAAGGATGTCCAAAAGATGTCAAAATAAGTTTTCCCTCGTCCGTCTTAATTGAGTGATTTTTGGACTAGGTCCTGTCTCTACCTTTAGTTCCTTTTATTAAGAGTAGATGCACACAAAATGTTGTAAATGTGATAAATGTCAGAATAACCAAGCTTGAGACTGTGCAGTCATATTTTCTTATTTTCAGAGACGTGAGAATGGATCTGTTGGTCATTAAGGACAAGCTGTAGCACCTTAGCTCTCCATTACTGTTCACCCTCTACCAATTCTGATTACAGACGAGAGTAAAAAAAAGCCACAAAAGCATAGAAAAGGTTCAGCAGGAAGGAAGTGCATTCACGCCAGGTGAAAGTTGCCCATAAAGATCAATTACTCAAGACACTTAGTACAAAGAAATATGTTCCCATGGGATCAGTAGTGCAGTACTATCAAACAATTATTATTGAGATATATAGTGAATTGAAATCTAGGTTATTCTGAGCCATCTTTCCTTGGTTAAAACCTGGTTGCCTAAGATCAAAGCTAATTCTAGCCTTGCAATTTCCTGAATCTGCATCCTTCAAATATTGGGGAAAAAGCCGTAAAAATAAAAAGAAGAGAGAAGAGCAGTGACAAAAGAGAAAGGAATCATTCTGATGGAACCCCATATATACAGATCAGACAGACTCCTCCCTCCTGAAAAGAATCTAGCACATAAGAGAATGGAACAGCACATTGCTGTCTCCGCTAGAGCCGCTAGTGCAGTATTAAACTCTTGCATCCAAATCATGGATCCAAATATTAGCCAGCCCTGGAGGGAGGATTGAGCCCTGAGGAGCCAGCCTGTTAGCCAAACCCCTCAGCCCTGCTCCACCCATGGCTCCACCAGCCCACAGGGCCACAGCTGGGCCACTGCTACAGAAGGGTGCTGCAAGGCACACTAAAAAAGCATCACTAAATGCCAAAATACTATATCTTATGCAGCTCTCAGTTCACTGGGTGGGTGACTGTCACAGGTAAAAATGTAAGATGTGCCCAAAGTATGTATTCTATCACCATCATGAGGTGTTGGAANCTTTGACTCTGTAAGTGGTATTTTGTGGAATTTGAATTTCTTTTATTTTGCTTTATTTTACTTTTCTTTTGTTCTTATTAAATTGTACTTCTGACTTGGAGTTTCTCACTGGTTTTGCTTTCAAACCAGCACAGTGACCTTAACCTGGAGGATATTAGATTGCTTAAACAGGACTTTCCCTTTCTGAACACATGCTGATTGTGCCTGATGGCTGTGTTGTCCTTTAAATGGCTTTTGATGGGACCCAGTCTCTATCTGTCTCCACCATAATTTTTCCAGGTGTTAAAGTTAGACTCACAGGTCTGTATTTTTCTGGGTCTTCCCTTAAACCCTTCTTGTAAATTGGAATAACATGAGACAACTTCCAGAGAGAAGGGAGTACCCCAGATTCCTCAGTCTTTGGTAGCTGATGGAGAGAATTCTGTAAGATCTCCTAGCTCCTTCAGTTCTCTGGGTTACATCTGAACAGGCCCCATGGACTTATTAACCTTCCCTTGATATAGCTGGCCTCTGGCAAGTTCAGTGTCCAAACAAATGGGAAGTCCCTGCTCCTACCATCACAGTCCTTTGGCTCAGAGGATAGGGCAGTCCATAGTCTGCCAATTATTAGATTGGATTATTAGAAACTGAGGAAAAACCATTGTCTCTGATTTTGTCTAGACTTAAGTGGATGTTGAGCACCCTTGACTGAAAAGAAGAGAGGAATCAGGGAAAGGAAGCAAAAACAGATAGATTGCCCAGATCTTTTCCATGTTCCTCCTCTACTAAGCCATCATTCTTGTGTGAAATTCTTTTGGAAAACAGTAGATCTCATTATTGCTTTGCAGAGTATATCTCTGTTTTTCCTACCATTTATTCACTTCCTATCTTCTTAAGCATCTTAAGCCATACTCTTGTGATCTCTTTGAGGTAGAGAAGGCTCTGGATGCTGTCAGCATTAACATCAAGCCAAAGCTGCCTTAGAGATATATTAGATCTGAACAATAGTGACAGACTGTTACTTGCCACCTGAGTGTCCCTGTTCCCTTGAGCTGAAAGTAAAAAGCGGTCTGGTAAGGATACTACAAATTACATATCAGAAGCAAGTGTTCAAATCCTGATTTAGGAGCAGACAGGAAGATGGTTATATTTCAATTAGGGCAGCAGTACGCAGTTGAGTACTTCAGCATAAATAAAGGATCTGCATTGCCTTTCTTTGTGAGTGCTAACCAGTCTCCTGGGAAGTCTTCTAAATTCCATCTGAAGTCTTGGGGAAATATCACCAGTGACTTTGGTGAAATTTGCATCGGGCAACATGATTTGGATTTTTTTTTTTTCATACTAAAATATATCATTTTTCAGACATTGCCTTGCCCCATGCACCTCCAGATCCTAGGAGAATTATTGAAACAGAAAATCTGGGTTCCCCAGGTGCATAAAAAAGAGAGAAGGCCTAGTGTGTTTTCATGTTGTGTGGGCCCACCACTGATACTACTATCTCAGAGACAGTTTGCAGGTGGAAAGATGCCTGTATGTTTCTGCTGAGGCAGATGTGCTTGTATCTGAATTCTATATTAACTGTGAGTTTCTTCTTCTGGGACTTGGCTAAGATAAGCTATAGGTTTCTCTGTATTTCAAAAATTTGGAGTCATACCTAGGCAATCATTTATGTGCATGTCATGAATTAATTTGGTCAAGGAATCATAGTTTTTTCTCATACATAAAATTATCAGGGATCTAGGGCAGCAATTTCAGTTAGTCAAATGAGGCCTTGCTGTCACAGAGTATATTCAATATTAACAAGAACATACCCTCTTTCAGAATTGCATTGTGACTTAAACTTTCATATGGTTACAAGTGAAAATAGTTCAAAGAAGCTACAAAACCTTTTAGGCATTGCTAACTTTTTAGCAATCCAGTCACTCTTTTTAGCCGTAACAGATTCAATTTAATTTTGCATCTTTCTGCCTGCCAGAAAACTCTACTTTTAGTCATCATGAATACTAAAGCAGGTTAAAGCTAAAACATAAAGAACATAACAATGCATAATTACTTAAAATGCCCACATTCTGTTGGAACAATTCACAGTGACAATAAAAAATCAAATACTTCAATTAAACTGTTATGCAAAGTTTTGAATTCCAGCATGTTACAGTAAAAAACCAAAAAAGTGGCAAGACATCCTGAACAGGGTAAATAATTACCTAACTGCTTCAAATTCATGTTAAAAAAAAATAAATAAACACACTAAAGAAAGCTTAATACTGATTCCTCATAGTAACTACTTGCCTTGGCAAAGAAAAGACAAATCAACAACAAAATAACAGAATACAGAAAATAATGTAAGATTAATTTGCCTCCATTTCTTCAAAATAGTGGAATTACTGGGATATTCAGGATGACACATCTGACTTAGTATAATTTGCTTCTTGTGAATGTAACCCTCAGGAAAATACCTACTTTGTTTTACATGAGCACTTTCAAATAAATGAACCCTGAAATATCTTTACCAGAACCTCTGTATTTCAAGATAATTTCATGCTCCACATAATAAAACATTTTACCACTTTTTTACTGCAGAGTGGAGAAACATATGCATTTGTGGCTTCAAGCAAGAAGTTTTTAGTATCCTACACACAACATTTAAGTCCACTGTGTACCAACATTCTTTTGCTGCCTTGCTAATCTGCCCCATTACCCAACTTTTGATGCTTTCAGCTGTTTTGTGCTATATGTATGGAAACAGGGATTTTCAAGGCCAGATAGTTAATTAGACAGACTCACTCCTTGCTGGTGGTACGTGTCACTTTTTTTTTTT
>VYXD01016636.1:209968-220007 GCA_013397195.1 Hylia prasina
TAATTCTTTAAGACAGTAGTGATAGGAGACTTGGCCTTGACATCAAGCATAGAAGGACCGACTTGGGTTTATTATGCCCGTGAGGATAGATTCTGAAATCCCAGAATACCTATAAACATTTATCTAATATAATCCAGATTCTGTTCTACCTCGTCCTGTGCATACAGGGCTTCAGTCAGCCTAATTTTGATCAAATTTTTACATGAACAGGAATGATACAAAAAGGTGAGAGTTCTTGACATTGAGTTTATGTTTGCATTACAAAAGTTAAGCACACAAACAATTTTTTTTACTCAAGCTAATGCTGCAGGTTTGATTAAATGTCTTTTCTTCAAATGATCATGAGTTGAGTACAAAGCTAAAAAAAATTAAACACTTCTAAAGAGGCTTTTTGGTGTCTCAGTTTTCCTTTTATGAATGGCTAAAATAAAAACATTAAATTAAAAAATGCTCTCCATGCTTTGCCAGATTTATGCCACTGAACCTTGATTGTCCATTTGCAAGGAGATAAGTAGGCACCATTATCTAAAATATAGAACTGCTCTATGAAGATTTAAGAATAAACATGAACAGAACAAGTATAGAAAAAGGTAGCTAATGTTTTTCTCTGCTATCCACTCTTTGGAGACATAAAATATTTCTAGCAATATTCAGAGATACAGTCAGAAGAGAACACCATAGAGAAACAACTGAGTTCCCACCACAACAGGAGATTTTGTCTCCTGCTGTCTACCAAAGAGAATTGCAGCTACTTACCCATTTTTAATTCCAAAAAAGAAAAGTGAGTATATGTCTGGAAGTCAAATGCAGGTGAATATTTCAGGGACCATGTCTGTGATGAAAAAGCTTTATTAAGTTTTCAGCCATATATACATACAGTGAGAAAGTCATCTTCAGGAAAGATAACTTGTAATTTACATAAAATCCTGGCAATTTACGCACTGTGAAATTTAAATGTTTTCTTCTTCTCACTAGCTGACTTTTTTCCAGCTTGTTCTTGTTGTCTTCTTATCCAAAAATCACTTTATAATCGAAAAACAATGGCATATCCAGTCTCACATCACAGAGAATATGTTTTAAGCCTAAACAAAAAAAAGTTCAGAGCACATCAGGCCCTGTAAATATATGAAAATGGTAAATATAGGCTGAATTCTCATGTCTGCTGTAAGGATTTTTGGAAGTGCAATACCAAGCGACTGGGTTGCCAAAGTCTTCAAAGTTTTGCCCACCTGTCTTAGAAACTGAGCAATTCCAGGCTGTGCCACTCTCAGCATCCACTGTACATCTCTGGAAATGAGGATCAATGGCTGTCCTTTGCCAGCTACTTCAACCTTTTATATAGGCCCTTGAAGGAGAAGACATTTGAGAAATAAATTTCTATGACATAATGCAACCACTTGAATTCAAGCAAACTTGAAAACCAGGAGCTATATCCCAATTTTAAACATCTTAAATAGAAGGGACTTCCTTACTTCTGCTGTAATCTGGCAATGATACGGAAATTCAATTACAGAGATAACAAACATGATTTTTAAAATGATTTGACCTTAAATCTATGAGGGAACAAAATGTTCTGAAAAGGAATTTTTAAACTCACTTTCCCATTCAGTTGTGATGTTTCAGCACTAGGAAAAGATGAATTAGTATTTACGCAATTCTCTTTTACCAAGTATTTCAACACTCATGAAGCTTATATTATGCATCTATTAATCTTAATTATTAGGCAGATTAAGCAATTTTCCAGTGAGAATGTGGAGACCTGGTGCTATTTTCAGTTCTCTCTCTTTGAGTAAATTGCATTCTGTGCTCACAAGGGCATCTGGAGTCAATGCTGCAGGTTTCACAACATTGCACCTCCATTCTTTGTACGAGTTCAGCGTTCATCCATCCCCTGACCTTTTCACTGACTGCCGCCTATGCATGTAGCACCAGCATGGCACATCCCTGCTGGAGTCTGCACAGAAACAGGACATTTCTCTCTGACAATGCAGCATTATGTCTTTGTGACAAAAGGGAAAGTGAAGTAAACCTTACTGAGAAATGATCTATCTATAGCCCCTGCAGCCAGTGGGATCCAAAAGACCTCTGTGTGACTCTAGTCCTAGTCCAGAGTTTTATTATTGCTGTTAATGTCAAACAGATTTTTCATGTCTTTGTGTGCTAGCCAGGGAATAAAATTCTGTTTTAATTGGTGTAATTAGTCCATTAAAAGTGACATTAAATAAAATATTGACAGTTCCTTTGCTTTTTCTTTGGGTTTAAATCTGTGGACTAGTAAGTTTATTTATTTTTCTTATTATCACTGAAAAAATGCCAGCTAAAAGTAAGAAAGTTAACATTGCAAAGCTTCCAAACTATTAAAAGCTGAGATTTCTAAAGTGCCATTGAGAGCACACTTGCAAAGTAACAGGATTGCATAAGTGAAAAGTCAGCACTACAAAAAACAACCACACATTTTTCCATTCCAAAAGCATCTCTAGACTGACAAAAATGAGCATTTACGTGAAAGCTACCAATGTATCACCTGGAAATAACAGACTATTATTGAGTTTCATACTGTATTTGCAAGATTGCGTTTCCTAACACCAATGCAAGATATTTGTGTTGTTTTAGGTCTGTTTTTCTTCTATTTTGTCTTCCTGAGAATTGTCCTAGATACATTTCTCTGACTTTTCCCTTATTTAAAGAGTGTTTCATACTTTTCCTGCTTCTTGTTATGAAATGCTTGAAAAGTTTGGATACCTACAACTCTTTTTTCGAAAAGCTAGTACTGCTTGTAGTCTCAGCCATCTTTTTCGTTTTTGTTATTGGGCATGCTGTCACTGGCTAGGGCAGTTATCTGACCCTTAGCAGAAAGGAAGGTAAACAACAGGACACCAAGACAGTTGTAAAAAAACAAGAACAATTCTTTCTGTTTAAGAGAAGGTTATGTGCACATACATGTACATTGACAGGCAGAGAAGCCCATTTGAAATCTCTCAGAATGGTATCTGCCATCTACACAGAATAATTTTAATGGAGCTTAAAAAAAGAACAAGAAAACTGGCTTGATATTTGTCATTTTTCACCTCCTCCCACACAAAGCTAGGAGGATTTGAAGTCTGTGTCAGCACTGCATCCCTAATTTCATCTTCTGATGATGCAGTGGAGTGACAATCCAAGCCTATTTCCTGAGTTTCTACAGAGTGACTTTCAGGGCACTACAAAAGTTCTAATAAAGTTCTCATGGCATTATCATAAGCAGAATTTCCCTAACTGGAAATGTTACTGGGGAGTTCCTGCAGATGACTTTTTTTCAGTAGCAGAGGTGTCTCTCCTGATCTTTCAGTGGAAATCCTGATAAGCACTGACCTATGAGCTGCTGGTTGGTTTTGTCGAGCACAATCATAAATCAGATCTGAAAACAAGGCCTAGTTCATGAGATTTAAATGGATTCACCAATGTAAATGATAATGATAAATAGATGGAAGAGAAAGATAATAATTTTTTCCCAACAATGCTACAAAAGGACTTAAAAACCATTATGTTGCTCATTCCTAAAATGTTTTACAGAAAACATTCAGCTGTGTTACATCTACTCATTGCAACTCAAATTGCTTATAAAATTGCTAATACTTTGCATTTTGATAACTTGCTAATTGAAGAATTTCTTCATCCTTTAAGAATATAAATTATATCTTGATGTTACATGCCTCATTAGATAACAGGTGTTTGGAGGACAGTTGCTTTACAGAAATGCTTTCCTAACTCTTATATAAGAAATCTTGAAGTCTTGAGGTACTCAACTGCTAATATTGCATAAAAGTCCTTCATATGCTAGTCTGATAAATTTTTCATCAGCATGTATTAATGTCCAAGCATAGACTGAGTCAACTTGTTGACTGCCTTGACTCAGTATGTCTAATCATATTATTTCTTCAGTTTCAAGTTACACGATTTGGCACTAATTATTCTGAAATTGCTTCATTTTAATTGCTGGTATTTCTGATTTAGTGTTAAACTGCACTTCTATTAGTACAAATAGCAGCTGAGTGGAAGACAATGGGACACCTCACCTAAAGTAGATGAGAAAAGCTATTCCAGAGAAGACTATATAACTATAACTAAACAAATTTTATGTGGTACTTTAATTTCATATATTATTGCATCATGCAAGTTGTTCCTGTGGGTCATCTAAGATTTGTTGTCAGTCTTAATTATAGTACATCAATGACAAAAAATAGAATAAGATTCTTCATGCATGTCCTCTTTTACAAAATAATTCCTGCATGACAGACTGAACAAAATATATGATCAAACCCCATCATTTTCATAACAAAAGAACATTCTGACAAATCTGAATTCAGTGTTGTAGTCCAACTAAATTAAGATTTCTCCCTGCAGGTATTAGGGAAGTGAAACCATATTTCCCACCTATCTTGTAATGAGGAATAACTTACATAACAAGTATGAGAGGTAAGATTCCAAACAGACAAGTTTTAGTCTCAATTTCTGGAGTAGAAATTTTGAGTATTGGCTGTGTCTAATACTTGTGTAGTGTGAACTCTCTGTAGGATCTCTATTTTGGCTATATTAGATTAGTGTAATATCACATATTTTTAATTGCATATTATGTTTAAGATGTTTATATTTATTTACAATATGTATTTCAGTTGCACAAAAAAATTAGATATTCCTCAATCAAATGGTACTTTTCTATCAGAATAAAAGCTTTCTACTGCCTGCTATTATTGAGATTTAATATATTACAGAAGGAACACAAAAAACCAAACCAAACCAAAACAAAACAAAACCAACAAAAAAAACCACCAAGACAATTCATTAAAATAAACTCTTTTCAACCTTAATGGAATTAATGCTTTGGCTGTTTTTATACTTTCTGCAATCATCTCAGTGTTTTTACATTACATTATTTCAAATAGGTTGGCATTAATGATTTATAACATCAAAATGGATTTATTGTAAATTACATTTAATGAAAATTAATCAAAGTTTGGAGTGGTTCTCATGTCATGCATGAAAGTCACATTTGTGTTTTAAAATAATGTGAAATAAGAAATGAGAGATTTAGCTAATGTTTACAAAGTACAAAACATCAATCCAGTTATAAGATCTTATAGTATTGCAAAGATCATTGAAGTTAATTAAATTTCATGGGCCAAGAAATCAAAAGAACCATTCTAGAAGGAGCAGATATATGGCTTTTCATTTAGAAGGCAGAGTGATATCCTTGTTGCACGCTCAGTTCTCATTTTCTTTACAACAGAACGGCCTCCAGTTGTTCTGTTGTAATTCATACCTATTTAGTTGGAACTAGTTTTTCTAGCATAAAAGAAATTAGGTCTTATTTCCTTTCTAAGACAGTCTTCCGTATTCCAGTCACACTTCAGACACATGCACCTGAGACAGTGCAGAGAGGTCTCCTGGAAACAGCATGCAGAAAAACATCTACATTTCCCTTTCCAGAAGTTCAGGGCTTTTCTGGCCATTTTGTTCTTCTTCATAGTGGAGAGATATGTGTGGGGGGTTCAGTGTATATAAATGCAGAATTTGTTGTTGGGCTTTGGATGTAGTCTACTGTCTATGTGATGAGGGGGGAGAAAATCAGTCTGGCATGTAAAAAAGTTCAGTGTGGTTCTACTGTTATAAATCAATATACATTAACTGAAATTCCAAAAAAGTATTAGAAAGGGGAAATTTCCCTACTTAGAGATAAGACAGAATGGATTTTAAATATTTGTCTCATTTAAATTTTATTAATTCAAAATGGAGTACATGCAGATCTGAAAGCAGAATTCGCAGATTCATTTGTTCATTTTTTGTCCCTCAGAAGTTTCAAACCATCATTACCATGGTTGATTCTCTGTTTCCTTCAATTAAAAATTAATTTTATCTCACTTTAGGGGCCAAGGGCATAAATCAAATATATTCATTCAAGACTATGCATAAACAGATTCCTAACCTGCCCTTGGAAAGTGGCTCCCTGTGTAGAGGAAACTAAAGAAATATCAAACTTTAATATGCACATGTCAATGCCTTTCAGAAAAGGTGCAGGTGGAAGCTGCCTTGGTAAAAATAATGGAAGGATGAGTATTCAGAAGTCATATCTAATCAAAATAATGTCAGTATATGCTTTTACACACATATGAAAGATGGGACTTCAAAATTCAAATGATTTCTGTTTTAATTGATGGAGCAGAAAATGACAGCACATTGAGACATAAGAAGTAATGCATAAGAAAAGTGTTACAGGTTTTTGTATATCTAATGAAAACACACACCAACCCAAACCATGTTAACCTCATGCAACAGTTTCCAAAAAGTGAGCCTATCAGAATACTACAATAAAAAATTTGGAAGAGTAGCTGGAAATGCAATATATGTCTATATAGATATATCAATACTACAGTGCTTAATGGTGTTACAGAATTTCTCTTTCTTTAAAATACTGATTTAAAAATATGAATTCATTTAAAAAAGAAAATATATTTTTAAAAAATCATTGTTTTCTTAATTATAACAAATGTCATTGCAGAAGTGAGTGAAATAATTATGTGTATTTTTAGGTTCCACTGAGATACGGTATTTTGATGAGAGCATTCCCTTTGTGATTCCAAATTAAGGATTCAAACTCTTTCAGGCATCTAATCAATTGTTCAAATTTTTTGTTGTAGTCTTATAGTTGGGAAGGAAAACTTTATTAACCTGCCTATTTCTATAATTTTTCACTTCCTTACCAATTAAATAATGGAAAATAAAAAGTTCAGTCACAGTAATTTGCACAACTCTCTGCAAGTTTTCCTAATGTTGTTGTCTGGTCTGTGGTCCTATGGAAGTATTTGATGACTGATGTTAGATTTTGCTTTTCTGAACTAGTTGAAATAAATCCAGAAGGACCCAGCACTACTGATGGGAGGCACCAAATTTTTTGAATTTCATTTCAGATACCTAAAATGGTATCTAGCCCCTCTTTTCAGTCATATTAATTGTTATTTAATCTGTAGTAATTTGAGCTGTAGTTTTATAACACAGCAGCTATCGTATCAGTCTAGAGGTTCATATTATTGTGTCCTCCTTCCAACTGCATTGTGAACAAATGACTTTAAAAGAATGAGAAGGGGTAAAAAATGGTGTTCCTCTTCCTAACACAACTTGCTTCATACTTAACTGTATTTTGCACAGAGGTTGCCTGAGTTATTGGTACATATATTTGGTAACCATATGTTTTTCCCAAGTCTTTAAATAAATTCCTCTTCCAAGAACTTGTCCACCTGCCATTTCATTCCTTCATGTGACCGTTACAATAAAACAAACTTGACAGAGAGCACAGCTTGCTATTTGTCTGATTAGGAGACAACTTTGGTTGTTTTGAACTAATATGTTCTGGAGGTGGTGAGAAAATCAATTTGCTTCCTACACAACATGATGATATGTGGACTTGCCTTCCAAAATTCTTCTAATCCCAGCTGGAGAGTACTAGTCTACTCAGCCAGACCTAGTACAGATGTTGCTTGGTGCCTTTGATCACCCTTGTTGGCCCTTTCTGAAGTTTCTCCTTTTCTATTAGATTTTCTACTGTTTGTTCTTAAGATGGGGAGATCATTACTGTGCAGACCATTGTAGAGAGAACTGGCAAAATCTTGGTCCACTTAACTATTTTCTAACATTTTTCAATTTCTATTTGTTTTGATCTGAAAGTGGTTTGGATAATGATTTGACTTTTCATGGAACTATATGGCAGATACGCATTTTGAAAATCACCCTTGTCCTGCAGTAAATTCTTAGATTTGTTTTGAACATCCCTTTATTGTATATTAAACAGCATGTTGTAAGACTGTCACAACATTTGTGCACCTCTTTATCACTATATCTATCCTTACTAATCCCTCTCAGAGGGAGAACAAAAGCATACAGACGCCGGTGAGACACACAGCACCTGCAGTGCTGTGCATGATGAATGTCTATGATCTGTGCTGCTGTTAAGTAACTTGGATTAGTCATTGTCTGTCTTAGCCCATCCAGGCTTAACGAGGTTTAACAATAAAGTGGTTGTACTGTTTCTAGGTTTTTATAGAATCATAGAATACCAAGTTGGAGGGGGACTTCAAGGATCATGGGGCTCAACCTTCCTGGGCAGAAGCCAAATTTATACAGGATGGTCCAGCACCTGGTTCAGCCAAATTTTTAGTGTCCGACATTAGAGAATCCACCACTTCCGTCTGATCATTCCAGCGCGTGACGATTCTCAATGGGAAAAATTTTCCTCTTTTGTTTCAAATGAGATCACCCCAGGAGTGACTTGAACTCATTACCCCTCACCTTTTCCATGGGAATCCTGTGAAAAAGGAGTCCATCGTCTTTGCCACCAACCCTTTAAATACTGGAACACAGTGATTAGTTCGCCCTTAAGCCTTTTTTCACAACGCAGAAAATTCCAGCTTTCCAAGCCTTTTCCCATATGGCAGGTTTCCTGGTCCTTTGGTCATCTTTGTGGCCCTTCTGTGGACCCTCACCAGCCAGTCCACTTTTTTTATTTGTGTGGCAGGAGCCAAAACTGAACACAGTGTTCCAGGTATAGCCTGACAAGTGCTGAGTAGAGTGAGACAATGACTCCTTTACCTCTGCTGGTGGTGTCCTGGTTGATGCAGCTTGATATCCCACTGGCTTTCTCTGCCATAGCAGGACTGTTCACTCACCTTGTTGCCCAAGGACATCCAGGGTCCCTTTCCATAGAGCTGCTCCTCAGACAAGGAGATGCCAGCCTATGCTTACATTTTCCCAGGCACATTATCTTGCACTTGTCCTTGTTGAACCCCTAAGGTTCTTGTTACCCTTCCAGCCTATCCAAGTGTGTCTGCAGGATGGCTGTCCCTTGTGGAGTGTCCATATCCCCACTCAGTTTGGAATCATTTGCAAACTTTATTATTGTACACTTGATCCCATACTCCAGATCACTTATTGAAGATACTAAACAGCGTTGGGTCCAATGTTTGTCCCAGGGGAACCAGATTTTTGTGACAGGCTGGTAATTTTTAAAGGAGCTTTATATCATCACATCTTGGGTGCAACCAGGCAGCCAGTTCCCCACCCACCTCACCGACCACTTGTCTAGGCTGTGACGTAACAGTTTTTCTAGGGGTGGCTCTGAGAAACTGTATTGAAAGCCTTGGAGAAATTCATGTGGACAATGTCCACCTCTTGCCCCACACTGACAAAGCAGATTACTTTGCTGTCAGGGGAAATCAGTTTGTCAAGCATGATCTGCTGCTGGTGAATCCATGCTGACCTTTCCAGAAACATGCTTCTTCTCACTTGTACCCCCTCCAAGGAGAAAATTGTTCCATAATTTTTCCAGGGAAAGAAGTAAGACTGATGGAACTAAAATTGCTGGATTTAAGCTCTTCCTGCAAATAGGGATGCCTTTAGCCATGAGAAATCACAGTTTTCTGGCTGTCCCCTGATCTCCACAACTTCTCAAAGATTATAGTGTGTAGCCTCACAGTGATGTCAACCAGGTCTCTCAACACCCTCAGGTAGACTTTGTCAGGTCCCATTGATTTGTAGTGGTCAAGTTGTTATAACAGCTCAAATACCAGCTCCTCCTTCTCTACTGGTAGGTCTCTGTTTGCATCGATCTAGAGTATTCTTCCCAATGTTTGAGACCTTAGAGTGCTGGAAAACACAGAGGTGAAGGAAGTATTTAGAATCTCACACTTTTCAGTATTGTTGGTGACAAATTCACATCTCCTGTTTAACAGTAGGCCAGTAGGCCAATATTCTTTTTCTGTTTGTTTGTTGTTTGAGTACATAAAGAATCCTTATGTAGGGTGGATTTCAATTCAAGCTGAGATTTTTCTTTTCTAACTGCACCTCTGCACACCCTGCCAGAGATGCAGATGACCTTGCAGTTCTCAAAGGGTATTTGTCTATATTTCCATCTTGGTACCTGACCAAAGATGGACATGCCACTGTTCAAGGCTGGGCCAATTAGAAATGGTGGTAATATACCACAACCTCTGTGATAACATACTGGAGGAGG
>VYXD01016636.1:220026-295381 GCA_013397195.1 Hylia prasina
GAAGAAGAAGAAGAAGAAGAAGAAGAAGAAGAAGAAGAAGAAGTTGATGATTATTGTGTACTTGTAATTGCAGCCAGAGAAAATCAGGGTGAGAATATGTGAGAGGAACAACTCTGGAAATGCCAAGGTCACTGGATAAGGGCGGGGATGAGGTACTCTAGGTGCAAGAGCCGAGATTCTTCTGCAACCTGTAGTGCAGACCATGGTGAAGCAGCTGTGTCGCTGCAGCCCTTGGAAGATCATAAGGATCCAGAGATCCACCTGCAGCACATGGAGAAGCCCTACACTGAAGCAGAGGGATGCCTGAAGGGAGGCTGTGACTCCATCGCTCCTCCAAGAGAGGAGCCCACAATGGAACACCCTGTCCCTGAAGAACTGTATCCTCTGGAAGAGTGGTGGCAGCAGTTTGGTAACACTGGAGCCACACTGGAGAAGTTCATAGAAAACTGTGTCCCATGGGAGGGACCCCACGGTGAGCAGGGGAAGAAGGACTCTTCTCCTTCAGCAGCCAGAGGCCAAAGGTGGTGAAATGAGCATAATCCCCATTTGCTGTCTCCCTGCACCGCTGGGGTAGGAGGTATAGCTAGAATGGAGGGAGGAAGAGGTGGGGAAATGGTGTTTTTAATGTCTTACTTTACTTCTCAATGTCCTTCTATGATTTTGTTTGTAATAAATTCAATTGATATTCCTAATTCTAACTGGCTTTTCCTGGGACAGTATTTGGTGAATGATCTCTTCCAATCCTTATCTAAACTCATGAACCTTTTGTTATATTTTCTCTCTCCTGTCCAGGCTGCAGAAGAGAGTGAGAGATGACCTTGGCAAGCACCTGGTGAATAGGCAAGGTCAACCCATTACAACATTCAAGGTTTTCTTTAACATAAAGTGCTATTCCTACACCAATTTACAAAACAACTATATCCCTCCATCATGATCCTCCAGTCATGTGAGTTGTCCCACCATGTATCAGTTATTTCTACAATACAACTCTCACTGTGTGTGATGTTCCAGTTGTTCCTGTCTCTTCCCTAGTCCGAGTGTTTCACTATGCATACACTTGAGGTGGTTTGTGTTCTGATTATCATCCTGGGAGGCAGCCAAGAAGCATTTTTTTGCAGCTCTGGTTGGCCTGGTCTATTCCCCAGTATACTGCAATATCACAAGTGTTGCCACTCTGGATCCTGTAGCCCCAGTTTTTTAGTTTAAAACCTACCTCACCAAGTTGGTCAGTACATTACTAAAGATTCCTTTGTGCCTTCTACACAGGTGGATACCATCCCTCCTTGACTGTCTATAATCATGGGAGAATATCCTATTGTCATAAAGGCCAAAACCCTCCAAAAAAGCACCAGCCACAGAGCCAGAAGTTGGTTTGCATTATATGTCTATTTCCAGCTGCACACTCTCCTGTAACTCAAAACAGAAAAGGTAGAAAGAAAAGAAGAAAAGGTAGCTTGGACATCAGCACTTCTCACTTGCTTTTCCTGGGGTCTGAAGTTTTCCCTGATCTGCCCAAATTCAAGCCTGTAAATTTCCATTTGTGAAAAAGTAGCAAAGGATAGCAGGTTGTGCTCTCCAGAAGTTGTGCCACCTTCCCAGCAGCATCTTGGACCTTAGCTCCCAGAAGGCAGAATACCTCACATGACTGCCCAACAGACATGGGTGCCTTGGTGACCCTTAACAGAGAGTCACCCACAGGTACTCCTCATTTCTTTTTTGCAGGTTTCACTCTATGCTGCTCTGTACAGTTTGTCCTTACAGATCTTCCTTGTGGGTATCTACAGCTGTTAAAGCTGCAAATTTATTTTTGGTTGTAATACTGGAGGGTTAGGAGTGATGAAGAGTCCTGATTTTGTGGGGTTTTTTTCCTAATAGTTTCATGGAACTATACAATTTATATGATGCTTTGCCAACTCCCCTCAGAATACCAAAGTAGTCCCAGGAAAGTTGAAGAGGCTTGAAAAAGGTTTGTAAAGGTCTATACCAAGTATTTAAGAATTGATAATAGCATTTACTCATCATGTAATACATTGGAGATTTTCTCCCTCCAGCATCCCAGACTGCCTTCACTTCCACCCTTAGCCCCAGATTCAAATTAAAGAGAAGTGATAGACTCAATATCCTTCAATGATTTCATATGAGCAAGTCTCACCAATGTATTGTTGGCACAATATTAGCCTGGCCTCATACAGATTACTTATCACAGTACCTTCACACCTCATGTCAGAAGCTAAAAACTTGATGAAATATTGAGATACAGCCAGGTTGTCAGGGTTTACAGGAACTCTCTTTTCTGAAGACATGAACTCTAATGAAAGGCTTTTCCAACTCCATAAATTTCAGAGTCACAATCATGGTCAGAAAATGCAGGTTGAAGTTCCAAGTAAGTTAATAACTTTATCCTTTCTAAATAAGAAGAGATCTCACTCAGACCTCATAAATGCAACACATGCAATTGTCTCAGAGTTTTACACAGAATATTTAGTAAAAGGTGTGCACACCCTGTTTATTTGCTTTTCTCTGTGGGCCCCTCTTATGCCTTGTGGGGACAAAGGTCAGTCCAGAAGGTAAGATCTTCTCTCTGCGAATTCAAGCAGGGCCTTCCTTTGTTGATCAGAGAAAGGGACATGGCTTCCAGAAGGGTGTGGATTTAAAGTTGGGGTTTTTTTCCATCAAGCAGATGCTGTGCTAAGATTTCCTTGATGTATTGCTGAAGAGACATACTTCTAGGTTTCAACCTTTCCCTTACTAGTTGTTCTTGGCTTTGATAGCTGTTGATTCCAGCAGACATTGTGGGGGCCAACCCTGTATACTTCACACTAAATCAACCCCAATCTTTCTCTCAGTCTAGCATAATACACTTCAATGGTTAACCTGAAGCATCTCTTTTCTGCTCTAGTTATGAGCTTTCTAGGACAAGGACCATCCCTCTCTTCATGCTGGATGGCCCTCTGCACAGAGGGCTTCAGGTTCAGTTACCATGCAAAATGCAGGTTAAACAGATTCATGGCTCATTGAGACACCTATCTGCCAGCCATGCTTTAAAACACATTTTCCCATCATTTTTTACTTGTATTGAGATTTCTGAGACACATATTCAAAATGTGTTTTCAGTTAGCTGAAGGTTTGTTTTAGAGCATAGCATGGTAGTCTTTTGTGCTGGTACCCATGTGGTTACTCAAACAGCTAGTTTTATTTCATAATAATACTACTTTAAGACAAACTCTATTTCAGAGATTTCACGCCGTGTTCATTTTTCAAGCTTCTAATTCTAAAGACTAACTGACATTGCTAGAGCCATTCCAACATGAAGCTTTTATTTGAAGTGATGTAGCAAAAAAATTTTAATCTATATTTAATCACCTATTGTTCTTGTAAGTAATCATAATTTATTTCATCCTGATTTCAAATAGGGATGTTAACATATGGAATCCTATGGCTAAATTTCCAATTAATAACATTCAGAAGCCCTGAAATGCGGAATTTCACTATTCACTACTTAAAACTCAAAAGTGTATCCGTCTCTCTCTAGAGCCGTAGTGAAGATAATTTAATCATTCCCCATGTAAATTATATTAATTATGATACATAACATTTCTTCCTTATTACATCTTAAGCAATGATTCAAATGTTAATATAAATGTGTATTTTGAATTGGCTAGGAGATCAACCAATAAAAAAATTTTTTTTAATGAAGAGACAGTGGTTTCTGACTCAGATTTCTTTCATTTTATGCAACTTTTAATTCTCTTGTAGCACTTTCTTATGCAAGTTTTCTATTCCTAATCTACTGAACTGTCATTTATGATTAATTTTAAATTAATTTTATTACATGCATCTCATACCCTTGATAGAGGAGCAGTACAATGTTTCACAGAATCATTGGCAGTTTATATTCAGATCTATGTCTCTCTCAAATTGAGTCTTCCTCTCTTTAAATGGGGAGACAAAATTAAAAAAGGTTCCCTGTTAACTGGATTTTAATGCATATTAAACCTTTTTATGTTCTATCTTGCTTAAAAATTCAAGCTCTTAGCTGAGATAACAAGTGAACCCAAATTTCATATTCTTAACATATATGGTATAACAGCTCAAGTTACACAAGCAATGAAGCAAAAGGAGTTGAAAGAGAGAGGTAAAAAATTGATCTGCAACACTTTGGTCTTGCAGATCACATTTGGGCAGTAGCAACTCAGGGGCCTGAAAATCAAGGGCAGAAAACCTGATCTGCTTCTTGAGAGCTGAGGCAGCACTTCACACCAGACAGGAGTTCTTCCACCTCTGAGGGAGGCTTCAGAAGCCAAGATAGTTGAATTTGCTACTCCTGGGATCCAACAGGATCAAGTTGTCCTGTCTGTAAGGTAGATTTTTATTCATTCCTTATCAAAGAATAATTTTTCAATCTTTGAAAAAATTCACCTTTTTAAAAAAAATTAACATGGATGCTTATGTTTCCTATATTTTAAATACTTTTTCCAGGCTAAATAATACAGTGTACTAATAAGATAGGAAATACTCTGAAAAGAGAAAAAAAAAAAAGCCTTTGCATATGGGACCCTCTGATTAAAAGAAGCCAAGAACACACCACCTCAGGTAATTTCAGTTCTAAAAGCCAGAATCCACAAGCCAGTGATTTCCTTAATGGAAGAGTTTTAACATTTCTTTTGGGAATATCAGGCGCTTGAGCACTATTGAGGCAGAATGCCACTTACAGTTTAAGAAAAATTACTGTCAAGTGAATAATGGCTGCTCAAGGCACATGTTATCTATTTCTGCAATTAGTAGAGAAATCCTGTTGTAAGACTCATTTAAAACATCAGTTTTACTGCCAGAGGAAAGCAGCAATGTGTGTTGCATTTGGCAGCACCGCTGTGCTGTAGCTAAAGGCCTGTCAGGCTTATTGTTACAAGGTTTTATTTTGAGAATTGTACAACTATAAGATATAAATTTTCTCCAAACAAAGTCTGCATTCAAGATTTCCCCTGAGAAGGAGTTTCCTCTTACAGAAAATGAGTCAGTCAAAAGGGATTATTTTCTTTTCTCAATGCTGTCAAAGGTGATTTTTCTTTTTAATGTTGAAAATATTAAAACCTTAAACTTAAATTGCAATATATTAAGCAGATATTCACATTCTTCATGAAGAAGTGGATATGAGATTTGCCAAAATTTATTTCTCTCAGAGCTAAGTCCCGCACATCCAGTGTACAGTTTTCCACCAGGTGACATGTTATATAAATCAAGAATCTGATGACAAGTCTTTCCACAGAGAAATTTGAATAAAGGCTCTGTGAATGCAGCTGTATTCTGCAATCAAGTGAGGACATGTGTCCCTGAAACACAGAGTAGTTCTGGAACTATCTCCTTTCTGAAGGAGTGGTAAAAAAAATATATCTCTCTGTATATGTAAAAACTCTGATTCCCAGGAAACCTCCTCTAGCATGATAATTTTAACCTATAAATAGTAATTGCAAGCATGTATTCACATTTCTATGCTAGCAATTCCAACATTCATTGTGCTATACATAATTGATCAGGGTTGAAAACCTTCAGGCTGTCACTTGCCTACATGTAAAAAACCAGAAAACTTTGGATAAATGGAGCTCAAAACAGAATTAGACTGCAAGGAAAAAAGAATGTTTAAATGGGGACATGACATAAATTGCAGTTCCTAATCCAATATCCCATCCATATGCAGTGCTGTGGTAAGGTTCTTGAATCCTCATATGAGCTACACCATTTGCTTCCCTTCCTCCTCCTTGGTGCTGCTCAGATCCAGGCCCATAGGACAAATGTCAGTATTTTTCTACCACATTCCTCATCTGGATGACATAAAGAGAAGAGAGTCAGGACATGCTCCTGTCACATCAAGTCATAGCTATGAAGAGATCTATGATTCCAGAATTTCAACCTGAAATACAGTTTCCTCTGAAAAGAAAATTTATAATATCTTGCTATATTCTGTGTGTTTATTTAGATAATTTGTGAGAAAAAGAGGTCTCTATGGCTTTTACTATAAGCCTGGATGCAGATGTTAGCTTTGCAAACATGACTTTTTACACTTTTAATAATTATTGTAATAATAATTTTAATAAATAATAAATTTTCATAAATAATTTTAATAATAATTTACCATCCATCTACAACATAGCAAGTAATACCAAACACTTTCCACTATCAAGAAACACTATGCAAACTGCAATGTTTCCTATGTGACAGTCTTGATGGAGAGAAAAGGATGTATGTTCTGGTCACAAGTATAATAAATACGCCTTAATAATGTACAGAAAAGAATAAGTTATGATAGGTAAAGTTTTCCTGCTGTTTGGAACAGAAGATTTCCTCTGGAGCAGATTTTCTCCACACTATATTTTTGTGTAATTTGGCTATTTTCTTTGGAGCCTGCACTCAGAAAATTACGTGTACTTCAAGTTTCTCCCTGTGGTGATTGATTTGGTGCTAAATAAGACGCATTGTGGAAGCAGATTGATGAGAAGGAGCATTTTTCTGGGATGTAAACTGTGGCCTGGGCATAGAAGAGTGTGCAGTTCATGCTTGTGCAACATTCTTTTAGACATTAATGATATGTGATGTGACTTTCCCTGGGAGAAATTCTAACACAATACAATGTTCCCATCTTATTAACTGGCATTACATAGCCTTGGATTTTCATACAACGATGTTCACTGGTCTGGCATCTGCAAACATTGTCTCAGCTTCAATATAAATCAGATATATGTCAAGAAGAAAATATCAAAGAGTACATTTTTTCTCTCTTCAAACTGTATTTCTAGCATCACAAATTTCAAGGCTTTTTTTTAATGTTGATGATGTAATCATCTTATTTGACACGAACAGTTAAAATCAATAGCAAAAACTTTTCTTATAATCTAAGCCTTCATTCTAGTGGAATTCTCTCTTTGCCCCATAAAAAAGAAAGATGCTTGCTGTTATCATATTAGTTTCACTTAGAAACTCACGATTGAAGGGTCAAAAATAATTTTAAAATTAAAATATTTTGTCACTTATTCTATGAATTTCAAACTTGTATCATATATTTGATGGTTGAATTTGGAATGTTCTCATGGTAAAGATTTATCAGAAGGAGGATTCAGCCCTGAGGCAGCCATTACAGTAAGTGCAAATTTCAGTGCTCTAACACACTTAGAAGTCCATCTAGAGGAAGTGTGGGAAGAGAACAATGGCATCAAAACAAAAATAAGTGTCTTTTAAACACTCCATTTCTGCAGGTATGAGGAGACCCAAACAGTCTTTTCTCTTACAGTATGAATGCCCTATTTCCAGCCTTGTTTATATAGCCCTTATGAGAAGAGACATTTAATAAATTGATTATAAAGTAAATCTGATGTAATTTTGTTTCCCCCTCATACCTTTATGGATCGAAATCTTTAGTGTTTTGACTGTGTACCAGTGAAATGGGGGGTGTCCAAGACATATTTGCATTCTCTAACATACCCTAAATATTGCCCTAAGGCTTACACCACATTTTTATTCATTCATTCCTGATATATCTGGTAAAAGATTGTAAATTGAAATAATAACTGCTAGGCTCTGCAGAAAAAAACTGTACATAAATGACAGATTCTTGGTCCATTAAAATCCTGAGATTATGCTTATTTCTCTAGGCTCCATTCTTTCACTGCTGCATTTTGCTCTGGCATCCAGGAGAAAATGTAGTTTTGCTTCAGGAGGCATTCCAGGGAGACCCTCTCCAGAGGATGGAGACCTCACGGGAATCCTTTGTCGTGAATCAAATGCTGTGGCACAATCTGTGTATCAGCACAGAAGAAGGCCCTGTATAAAAATATTCGTGCTTCCTTTGTGCAGGTCAAAGCATTACAGCTTTGACATGAAAGCAAGGTCTGGGAGTATATTTGACAGAAAGATTGACAGCTCTCTACTGGCCACAGATGATTTGTGGAAATTTCTGGACTGTGTATAGTTTCAGAAGTCACTTTAACCTTGGGTGGGTGTTGTGGGTTAATAATCGTGGTCTGTTGCTGCAATTTTGTTTTCTTATTTTGTGTTTCCTCCTTACTTGATTATACTTTTTAACACCTCCTTTCCCTGGCAGTAAGTTGATGTATGTTGACAGGTTTAGCTTCACAGTCAGTCAAAAGAATAAATTGCTAGATTGACTATACACTTGTTTCAAAGATATTAATTTTTTTTATCATTGAAGAAACTAAAATTCACTGTTGTATCTGAGACATTAGTCAACAATAGGACTCTGAGCCTAGCTTTTTATTTGCATTAGGGTCACAGGCTTATCAGAAAAACAAGGTTACTGAAGTGTGAGTTTGAAGACATATGAAAGTGACACCTGTTTGTGTTACACCCCTCCCAGGCTTCCCATTCTCTTGCTTTGTGAAGCCTTTCCAGTCCAGCAACTTCTAAGAGCATTTTTAAATCTATTCCTCCTCGACAAGTGCTTCTGTTTACAGTAGAGCTTTCAAGAACTGACAGGTATGCCTTAGTGCACTAATTTATTTATCCTATTCACATGCAAAGCTGCACACAGCTTCTTAGTGCTGTCTCAGGTTGAGAACTGAAAACACACTGTAGCCAGTTAGATACTGAATTTTGACATGGAGCTATCCATGTCAATTCAGCTTACTGATCAGGGTCTCCAAGGGAATAGGGCCTGTGATTTGTAGGCTGTTTTTCCAAAAGCAGGCTTCCAATAAACCCTGTTTCTTGCAAAATGAAGTTTCAGAATACACCATGAAAGCTGTTCAAAGATAATTTTATGAAGCCTTTGTAAAATCAGCTAAGACAATAGCTTTTTCTAAGAAAAGTTATAGATATAGAATTTAAAATACTTATTTTTATTAATGGCATCACTGACCACAAAATAGGATATCAATCTTTCTATTAAAAGCAGAGAAAGCAGAATGTGTGCTTTTCTATCTTTAAAACCATAAAATAAAATTAATTTCTCTCAGGGACCTAAGTGTAACTAGTTTACCTTTTGTGATAAACTTATCCTGCCATTTTTTTTCTCCATTTGTCTTTCAATTATATGTTCACCACATTGCCTCATATTTATTCTGACAGACTCTGAGTTAATAGTAAAACTCTCAAAAATGCTAGTACTCCCGATTGACACATAGGCATGTAAATTTCAGATTATATTGACCAGGTTTTAGGGCTCACAGTCCAGATATGTCCAGACACTGCTCTGGTTAAGCAGCTTCCTGCTGCAGTAAATGTGGCATGGACCCATTGTCCCAACGAGGCTGATATTTGATGCACATAACTCAGGAGTAGGTAAGTTTTCATAAGTAAAAACCCAAGGACACTGGTTTTCACTTATGGCAAAACATTTACCACTCCTGTGGCAATTCATAGCCACCATGAAATGAAAGACTAATCTTTGAAAATAACTGATGTTACCAATATGATTTTATCAGCCCTCTTTTTTTTTTTTTTTTTTTTTTTTTTTTTTTTTTTTTTTTTTTTTTTTTTAATTTCATGGTCTTTATAACCTTCAATGTGCTTGCACCTGCCCTTTCTCCTCCTGTTCTGCCTTCTCTGCTTTTTTCAAGCACTAAGCAAGATACTGGGAAAGCACATTTTACTGCTAGAAAGGAATTTTGTACAGAATCTGCTTCTAACCCCCCCAACGCATGGTCATCTGTTTGATATACAGTGTTCAGCACATCCTGGCCTGAGAGGCACTGGGTAAAAGTAAACAACAGTGTGAAACATAAGACTCCTAGGCAATCACAGAGGAGCAGTACCACCCCCTGGCACGCCATTCCTTCCTTTGTTTTCCAAAGGCAATCAATCATTTGTCAGTGAAAAACCTCCCACCTTTGCTGATTTTTTCCTTTGCAGAATATATTAGTTAAATCTTCTACTTTGCAGCCAAAGGAAAATCTCTGCCTGAAATGGTGTCCCCAATTGAAACACAAATTTGTCATGCCCATTTAATCCTATAATGCTTATCTGCTTTACCACCTTTGGGGTGTACAGACTTTCTCTATCATCAAAGTCCCAAGCCCTCTCTCCTCCATTTCCCTATTATAATCCTATAAATAAACATTTGAAGAACAAAAAGGACTACTTTCTCTGTGGGTGGGGGAAGGGGTTCCTAGGTGATTTTTGAAAGGACACTACTAAGCTAATCACTCGCCTTGCACATGTGTGCCCATCTTTTCAGGCTTGCCAAAAGTTGCTTTCATTTGTGCGCCTTCATTTTGTGTCAGATTAACACAGCGAAGTGATTTGACAGCCAGATTCAGATCCAAAATGGGCTTGTTTCATAGCCTGCAAACTCAAATTATTCCCAGGCTTTTCATATGTCAGCTGCTGTAAACATGCATGCAGATAACAGTAAATATCAGAGATTTGACTGAGCTGGCATTGGAGCTCTCAACGCCAGCTCCTTGAAATGTTTGAAGGTATCTTAGTAACACAACTTCATCTTTTTCCCAAATAAAAAAGGCTTAATGCCTTTCAGACTGTTAAAAATTAAGACGACTTTTCAATGTGATCACTTATTTGAAGCTTCTTTAGGGACTAAATTCTGATGGGGGATATTTAACAAATGTGAAACATGAGAAATTTTGAAAAGCAATGCATATTTTCAAACATTTCTGTACCATTCATTTTTCATGTAGATTTCTTCCCAAATCCTGGTTCAGTTTTAGTAAGTTCAGACATTATATGGAGGTGCAATGGTCTAAATAGACATGCTGTGAAATCTAAACATGGGCCTAGAAAAGATGTTAGAACTTGTGAGATCACTTGTTTCTGTTCACAAGTAATACTGTTGTGTTTCTGATCAAAATTAATGTATTTTTGTGTTCTAAACCTAGAACAAAACAGGAAAGTTCATTCTCTAAATTAAAAAATTAACAACTCTCAGTTACTTCAATGATCTCTGGATTAGATTTTTATTTTCAAGACACCAGTAATCTGTCAAAGATAATCCTACATGTACCATTAAACTGCCAAAAGAAAGTTGAATCAAACTCTACCATTATTAGACTCTGTGAAGAAACAGATGAGATATAAGAACTAGAATAAAGGTGCCAACTTCTTCCTTGAAATTCATGTTTGTGGTAATTTGAAAAGTCTGTGTCTAGAAAGTCTTACTTGACAAGTAATAAAACTAAATTTAAATACTAGCTGAGTTCTTCATAGACTGCTCACTTCCGCACAAACACACACACATGCACTGTGTAATCTTGGGCTATTTGTAGCCCGAGCCAGACTATGAGTCAGGGAAACCAGGACTGTAATACCAGGTAACACTGCATCACACTGACCTGCACTAAATTTCAGGAAGAAATAAAACCTAAAACCTTGAGTTCAAATATCTCTTGCAAGTTTGTAATTCCCTTTATTATGAATTGTAAAGCAAAGTGATCCCAGAAAACAAGACAAACAACATGCCATTTTTTGACAATCTATCAAATTTCCAACCACACTCCTTTCCAACTAACCCAAGATAATTAGCAACCACTAATCATTAGTGAAAAAAGCTATATCAGTCAGACCAATTAGAACTTCATACACATTTTCATTGACTGAATGGAAAGGAATTAGAGATAGCACAAAGCCTACATTAAGTACTTTTCTTAGTTCTAGAAACCTAAAAACATACAAAGTTACTGATCTATAAAGTATAATCCATAAACTTCCAAGGAAAACACTGAAGTTGTGAAAGTTTTTGGTGTTCTTGAACATAATTAAATAATTTTCAAATTGTTTAACCAAGAGGAGCTCTACACACTTTTACTATAAAATTCCATGCCAAAGTGATGGGGTTAATATCTCTGTTAATATCTTTAGTATCCCATAGAAAGCCAAAGCATTAGCAAATGCCAGAAACAATGTCATAGTCAACCCTGCTTGATTAAGAGTGCAGTGTCAGTTTAAATGGATGTATAAATAGGATGAGGGGGAGGGGGCAAATTCTAAATTAATCTGGAACTTCAAAAGTGTTTATTCTCAGTAAAGTTAAGTCTGTTTCAAAGAAAGGCGACACTTCTGAATAGTCAAGGAATCTAATTAATGATTTGTTCCAGGTTTTATAGACAGAAGCTGATGGATGTATAGGAAAGCTGAGTTTGTATTCTTGCTCTAAACACTTCTGTCTTCAACACTTATCTCCATTTGAATGACATTAAATTGGAATCTGGAATGTCAGACCAGATGTGTTTGGTGATTCCTTTATTTTGAAGGGAGATGATTGGAAGAGGTTTTGAAAAGGTTGTGCTTTTTCATTTAAGAAAGCAAAGCCTATAAATGGGTAAAGTTCTTGCAAATGCAAGAGTAGTGAGAGAGGAAAACATCAGACTTAAGAATTTGTTCATTCTCAAATGGTTTTAACATGATTTTTTTTCCCCTGGAATTTTGAAATGCTGCCATCTGAAAAAGTTAAAGTGTATAAAGTGGAAAAAAGTGGTATCATGAGCATTTATAGTTATCCTCAGTTAGCCTTGTGCATTACTAATTTCCAGCTCACTTTAATGAAAATGAACAGCATCACAACAGACTCAAAATACACTCCTGCAAAACTAAGAGTGACAGAATATATTAGTGTCCACAGGACACCTTCATAGTGTGAGGCTCTTGTGACAACATAGTCCAAATATTATTGAGAAATTTCAAAAATCCCCTCTTGAGAGAGAATTTTACAACAGTTTAGGTATATATCCTTAGGGGCTGTATCATAATTTTTGTATTTATTTTTTACTGAGCCTAGATGGCCTTTTGATGTCAGACTTGTGGTAAAGCATCTTCTGAGCTTTGGGTCTTTTGGTAAACTTCTCTTGTCCTCAAACATACTAAAATCAAAGCTGATGTTTCAGCACTACCGGAAGAAAGCTGACTGGAACACAGAAAAATGTGACGGCAAAAAATTGTAGATGAGTGCCCTGAAAAGTGAATCCATCATGGTTCTTAGGGCATCCCATGGAGAGATCTTCTTTACCATATCCAGACCATTTCTGGATATGTTGATTCAGACTGTTGATTCATATACTTTCTAGTATTTCCGGTGCTTTCTTTCAAGAAGCACTTGCTTTAGGGACTACAGGGTCCTCACAGTGTTAAGTTGGAGGCCACTTCAATACCTCAGCTCACCTCTTGAATCAGCCTCCTGAGGCTACATGCCCCTGTAGTCTCTGCAGCCCTGGACAAAAGAAGGTTTTTTTCCATCATCATGAATATTCATGCACGTGTCTAGTTACATGGTTAACCCTTATGATACTTTAATATTACCCAAACAAGTAGTTAAGCTTTAAAATTTTCAAGTGCTTCCTTTGGTAGTCTTGTTTCCTACAAATGAGGAAGAGGGCAGATGAAGACCTTACACTCTGGGATTGTTTGGAAGTTCAGTTTTACTTTTAACAGTGCCTCCTATAATAGTTTTATAATAAAGGCAAGGCTGGACTCACATGTTGAAGGGACGGAGATATAGATACTGCAAACATATGGAAAACATTGACAGCCTGGATATTACATCACAGTCACCAAAATTCATATTTAAATTTATTAAACAGCCTAAATCTATATATTCTTTGTTATGAAAAGTTCCATTTGACTGTGGAATTATTTTCCTTTAATTGACTATTTCCAAAAATTACATTATTTTTTAATTGACTGAAAATGCAAATTTTTAGGTTTTTATTCACTGAAGAACAGATGTTGCGTTTTTTAAAATGTGGAGAGATTTTTTTTTCCCTTACAGTAAACTGTGACAGGGAGACACACAGAAAACCCTCAAAGTCAGGACCAAAGTATAGCTTTTTGCCATTTCTCTGCCTTAGCCACACCTTGTAAAGATCTACAAGATTACACCTCCAGTAGTCTACTTTTCATTAGTGATGTGTATAACGTTGAATTCATATGCTTGCACTAGGCAACTCTGTCAACAGAACATCACATTAGAGTGTGGTACTTCAGTTGTAACAAAACCTTAATAGATGGTTAATTTATCCTTTCCAATATCAAAAAGACCAAGAGGGTCTTTGTAGAAATTTCTGGCAGACAAGCCAGTCCTACTATTTGGACTGCATGTTATAGACAGAGTGCTAATGTCAGTAAGTCTATATTTTTAGGTTTTATTCTGTTGTGTATTTAACACATTTTTTACTTCTTAATTTACCTATGTCCTAATTTATAGGGACATTACCTCGATGCAGATTATTTGACCTTCTATCCATTATTTGCATCTGCTATTTACATTCTCAAGTTTCTGAACACTCAGAAGCCATCCCTTGCAAGTGGTTAACTTGCTCTCCAGCAACTCCAGTGAAAAGGTAGTCTGGAAGAACATGTGTATCTTGCTTGTTGCAAAAATTTATTAATAATTTATTAATAATCTCATGTTTGCGGTATTACTAGAGGATCCTTTCTAGCAATAATACAAAGATTATGTCATCATTTTCTGAAGTAGCCACTGAAGTTAAGCTATTTTTTTCTTTATTGTATTTGTGAATTATCTGTTCTTTTTCAAACTATGTATTTTAAAATTATTAATTGTCGTTACTGATGCAACGATAATCTTTTGTATATATTGAATTTTCATATTTTAAAATTTGTAATATGGTTAAATTAGCACTGACCAACAGCAGCCTATACCAGTGTTTAGAATCCAGGACAGGTGAGGGAAAACAAGTAGTCCTGCTTCACAAACTTTTCCCCCAGAGATAATGGGAGTAAAGAGAATATGGTGGGATTTACCCCTTCGAGAATGTGTTTTTGAGTGTTTTGAGATGGAAGAGGGTCGAATTGTCTGCCCCCCCAGTACACATTGCACAAAGAAGGGACACTCCAAATTCAAGGTCACCCTGTCTCTTGGAATTACATCATGTAGTAATTAGCAGTTCCACACATCAGTGCATCTTTACTCAAAAGAATGCAAAGAGCCTTATTTGGATTGATTGGTCCAACTTACGACATTTTATATGCTGAATTAGAAAAGGGTTCCAGATCTTGTGTTAAATCTGGAGAATAAAATATCATTCTATTACCAATTCCCAGAAAGGATTTAAAAATCATGAAAAGCATTAATTTTGTGATACTTTTTAGCTTAAGATGTTAAAAATATATTTCTTTACATAAACCAAATATTACAAACCATGTTAAACCTGGATGTAGTGTATTAAAATCAGAAAGTTTTGAGCTGAAAAACTGATCTTCAGACTAAGACTGATCTGACTGTCCAACCCTGCAATCCATCCCAACCCCTACCTCTGCTTGAAATGCAAGCAATTACAAAAAGATAGCTTCTACCTTTGTCAGCTTCTGCTGAGGAGATTATTTTCAGCTTTGTTTTTATAAGAACTTCTCCAAATGGTTCATATTAACACCAGAACTGCTCTGAACTCTATGTATATTTGCACAAGCCGAAGACAATTTGTTCACTGAAAGCACTGACTGAAAGACAGCTTTACTCGTGGATTTGAAGTGAACCAGTCACATGAAAGAATATGTTTCTCTGTTTTGTGTTAGAGATCCTCCACTGCATCCTCAGAAGCAAACAATCCTCATATGTGAATAACGGAACTAGAACTATGCCACAATAGCAGGCGCTTCAAAAGGAAGCTCACTTTTCTGGGTTCTGCAGACTGACAGATGTGCCAAGATTTACCCAAGTAAGAGACATATTTGTTCATCTCTTGCCTTCTTAGCCTTTCCCCCGTACCTTAACCCTATTTCACACATAGATATACCATCAGCAGCTATGAAAGATTTAAAGTCTGTTTGTATGTATTCTCCAAGGAACCTGCTGTACAAAGCCCCTCATACACAATGTATAGATTTTCTTTCCTTGCAGAGGAACAAAACAAAAAGAATACAGCTTATCTTGTGAGCAAGATGCAAGATCATTCATGCAGCAGTTTAGGATAGCTGTGTCAAAAAAAGGTAGCAGAATTTGTAGAAGTTATATCCAAATACCACTGAATAAGGAAGGTCTGCCCAAAATCTGGACTGTGTAAAACGGAGAAAATTATTTTAGATTTCCCACCTCTCTTTCCTTAGACTGTCAGCTAGAAATTGCCTTTGAAGTTTCCTACTTATGGTCAGAAGGCAAGACGAACATATTTTATTTTGGTTTTTGATAAAGACCTGTGGCATTTTGTGCATTCATATCAATTTGGTAATATAGTAAAGCAAATAAAAATAAAGGTGTTATTCTTCAGTGGCAAGCATGATACAAATTTCAAGTATTGAGCAGAAGCTCAAAGGACTGTAGAAACAGCTCTGCTGTATAGACAGGATTTCACTATTAATTGCACCCTCACCAGCTCTTTTCCAAGAAATCACTGAAGCTAGACTGAAAATAAATACATGGAGTCACAAATCTCGTCTTCATGTGCAAATCCTCATCAAAATCAGCTACGTGTGGGCTTTGTCTGCAGAATTTCACCCAGAGTAATCCAGATCCAAAGAACAAAGATTAGGAGAATTCAAAACACCACTCCTCTGGAAAGCCTTGTTAGAGCACAGCTGCAGTGACACAAGCTATTCATAATCCTCATTGTATGCGCTGCAGTTGTCAGGGGAATATGGTGGTGAATCGTATAATCATCCAAGTCATAGCAATATAAAATTACCTTTTTTGTCTTTCCCAGGGGTTATCTCTTCCCTGCAAACCATCTTTTTGAATCCCTCCTGACTGCAGGAGAGCTGACATGAACACTTTCAACTGTGTACAAATTTTTAGGAACGGCTCATGCTCTTGAGGTCTTCCAAATATAGCAATATGAGTCACATAGTTTGATAATTTTAAATATCTTCATTATTTCTAGTTAATTTCATTCTGAGCTACTATCTATAAATTGAGTACCTAGAACATTAGAGAGGTCACTTGTGAAAACCTACTGGCAAAAAAAAATATATAAGATAGGCTGACCACAGAAATGTAGTTTTTCAGCACTGATTAACAGTGAGGAGAGTACGTGGAAGGCTTTCTTCATATAACAAAGCAATTCCAAAAATATGAATATGAGGTTTTGGTATATAATTAAAATCTACTGCATATGCAGAATTTTCAAAATGTCAATACAAGATATTTAAAATATTTCTGCCAGGTTTTGCTTGGAGGATCCAAAGTTGATTTTTATGCATCCAAGCTAGAATCAACCCTAACACAACATTAAGAACATTCAGTTAGTAACAATGGAACAAGAAAAAATACAAGCAAATAAAAATATAGAATTTTCTTTCAGGTTCATCTTAGGTGTTCAGTCACTGTGAAAAAAGTGATGAGTAAAATCCATTACTTCAATAAGGACCTGCCCAACAAAGAAAACAAGACCAAAATATCAACCAAAGAAAATTCCATCCCCAGATAACTATAATGCTAAAATAAGAAGAAATGTTAAGCCATTGTAAGGAAGAGGCACCACTGCCTCTGAAGTTTACAGAGTTTTGTTCTGCTAACAATTATAGCTCTCTTAAACTTCAAAGATTTTAAAGTTTCTTTGGTTTTCATCTAAATGAAATACTTCACTAAGTTATTCTAAATTTCTGGTCTTTTGGTTCAGAACTCCAGAACAGCTTACTACAATTTCCATCAGGATAATAATAATGAATGTTTTTCATCTTATTACTTGAAATGTCAATGGATTTTAAAAATTTCTGCAATCTCACCTTGAAACGGAAAACCATATTAAAATATTAAGCTAATGAAACAAGCATCCTGGTCTGTAAAGTGTTCAAACTGAGGGGTTTATCCTATTATTATGTGCTACAGCATGTACTCCCACTAGAAGGGTATAAAGCCCTGTAATTTGTCTTTTACTGAAACTGTTCAAAATACATCTTGCTTTTTATATATTTATAGCTGCCAATGAACTGGTAGTGGTGTTGAAAATGAAATCCTCATATAATAATCACAGGTAATGGACAATTCTTAAGGTGGCTGTATTCCTGATTACAGTTTTGTAAGCTAAGAAATTATACTACATCACCTCATGCTGCTCAGATGTGTCAGCTACTGAACAGATTTTAACTAGGAACAAAAAGCAAAGGATGTTGTGAAATGCATATTCAGAGCTCATATTTTCCTGTTGTGCTTACTATTTAATCTTTCCAAAATGCCTGAATAAAGCCACAAAGTATCACAGCCCTACTTAATTTAAAAGCATCAACATCCTTTAATTTAAAAGGGGGCTCCATTGTTATTTGTTTATGGGAAAGCTATAAAGATATACATGATAACCATTCACTGAATAAGTTCCAAGCATATAATTTTGCTTCTGTACTTTGAAATGATGAGTAGTCCTTTCTGACTATGGAGAATGTAGTACTATTTAGTGAATATTCTCCTTGTTTGGTTTTCCCTCTTCTAGCATTTACTTCATAACAGCTAGTTAGATTCAGCTTTGTTGTGTGTTGCATTTTTTATGGTTATTGTTGTTCAATTCCATGCCAACTTGCAGCAAATGTGCTCATATAGCATAGATAATTATGTGTGATTTTAGCCCTTAATGAAAGATAAATAATTTGGCAGTCTTGCCTCATGTATTTTTTTTTTTCTATTTTGATGCAACTCATTATTTGGATTAGGTCTTTTTTAATACAGCTTTGCAAGCAGAAAGAAACATGTTTCTTAGATCAATTATGCAGCTTTTAATGCAAGGTACTGGTATTTGTATTAGAGATTTTCATATGATCATTAATTTCTACTGCTAATTATTTAATCATAATTGTATAGTTCTTTGTCTACTAACTAAATAATTTCTGTTATACAGGCAGAACAGTTTCAAAAGAAACAGCAGAAGGCACATTTACAGCAACTAAATAGAATAAAAAGTAGTAGTCAGTTCTAATTTCCATTAGACCCTATTTGTTCTTGTCAACAACCCTTAATGCAAAGAGACACAAGTCAGGGCAGGACAAGACTGAACAAAGACAGAAATATTTATGTAATAATTTCCATTTTCAAATCAGATTGTACTTCAAGGTGTTAGACTTGCAAATCTCAGGCAGTTTTTAGAGTTTCACACCTTACAAATGAGTGCTTGACAGAAATCTTTTTACAAACTGACAACTGTATGTAAAACCATGTTTTCATGAAAAATCTTTGCTTCTAATTTTTTAAATTGTTGTGAGGAAACTTAGTAATCTGCCAGAAAAGTCAACAGCTCTACTTCAGTGGTCTTCAGTGACCATGAATGATGCACAAGGATGTTCAGTGCCACCCAGAAGGACCAGACAAAAAAAGATAACAATCAGCTTGGCAGTTTTGGTTTTGTGCTCTAGCAATTTTTCTGCAAAAGTGGGACACCAGAAAACAAGGACAACAAAGGGGGAAGAGGGCTGGTTTATCATGCTACAATTATTAGCCTGCTGGTAAAGAAAGTTAGATAGGAAAAACAAATACTGAAAGAAGTGAAAAGAGGAAGAAATTAAATAAATTAACTTACAGTTCATCTTTTGCTTAATAATCCTTGCAAAGATAAATTAATGAATAACACCATTGGGTTCCAATCAAAAGAGAAGCTGTTACAGTTAAGGAGTAATATAAGGGAATCATTAAACCCCAGGAATTTTACAAGCAAAATTTATTTATGGAGAAATGGCAAATTTTAAAATAAAATAGTAACCAATGTATAAACATCCATGTGACCACTATACCTGGTTTCAATGGTGTGCTTTTCTTTTGTTTGATCATACTGAAGCAGATCTCAACATAATTCTGGCAGCAAAAGAAACAAGTCTACAGGTGACAGAGTGGATACGCAGCTGTATAAACCATTGGATTAGAGTACTGCTGTGCAACAGTTTTTGTACATTATGTCAAGCTGTGTTGCTCAAACTGGGAAACGGAAATTCCACATGTATCTTCTTGGGGCCACCACTGGAGTAAAACATTTAGGTATGACAAGGTCAAGAAAGAGTCAGGGGAAAAATAAGCAGGAATAATGGTAACGTACTTGACCAGCTAAAGGTTAAAACCTCTTTCTCCTGGTAGCTAAGTTTAAGACAGGATTTCCCACAGTGGAAATGAATGAGATCAGCATGGACAAGGGAGAAAAGTATCAAGCCCACACATACAATTAGAATTAATCCTAGCATTCAATTACCGTCATCTAAAATTAGCTGCCTTTGAAAGAACTCATATCTATTCTACATATATTTTGTAAGCATGACATGGTTGCAGAACATATCCAGGAGAAGGAAGTTGCATGAAGTAGTGAACTGTTCCAGCATCAGGCACCCAGCATAGTAATGTAGAGTGCATTTCAGATGGAGCTGAAGGCTTAGTGCACGTGGGGTTTTCTCTGCTCCAACTCTGCAGTAATTTCTTCCTTAAAAATAAGGTAAATAAAGAATATGTTGTCTAATCTGGAGTATGTACCTCCAGAATAGCAGATATGATAAATTCACTGTTCAAACACAATATCACGGTTTACATAGGAGACTTTGGGAGGCCATGAATTGACTTCACATATGGCCTACAGAAAAGTCTCCTGAGTACCCAGAAGAATCCTAAGGCATCAGGTCATTGCAGAACACATTAATATCAGTGAACCTCAGGAAGAACAGATAGGCAATAGATTAACCAAATGGCTAAGAAAACAGAAGGATGGCTTGAGACAGAGAGGAGAAAGTCAGAATGGGGTAACATTTGAGTTCTACTTTCTCCAGCAATTTTGTTTCTTTGCTGTTAGGAGTTAAAACTCTTTATAATCACAACTGCTGCCTTGTCCTGAAGTCTGGAATACTTTTTTAAAAAAAGCCATTATATAGTATCACTGACCTTCTGCAAGACTGAAGTTATGTGAGTCTGCCCACTGAATTTTAGGAAGGACAAGGCCTAGTTTTGTATTTTCTACTGGTGTCCACATAACAGATTTTATTATTATAAAAAAATTCCTTTAAAGTCATCATTCTGTTTGTATAAAAGTTTAACACCACTTTTTCTTTTGCTGCGTAATTGATATCTTGTAAAATTATTGCCAATTTTTTTTGATACCTGAGACTGAAATGAGGACTGAGGATTGTGGTAAAACAACTAGGAACAAATGTGTTCAAATAATTTTTTATTGGGTATAATAATGCCTTGGGACATTCAAAAGCAATATGTGTTTTCACTATAAACCAGAGAGTATAGATGAGTTTAGACTGTTTCTGTCACTTCAATGAATTGATCAGATGGATTCACTTTTTTCAAACGTGGTATTGTAAAAGGTGTATAAAATATGATGTGTTCCATAGTGTCACCACTTGTTCTGTCTAGTCCATGTGTCTCAACCATCTTGCAGATCTCCAATTCTTTTTGGAAAAGCCTTCCCACCTGCCTTTCTCTTTGTCTTTTATCCAGCATACCAGAAAACAGCATGTTTCTGCAATATTTCACTACAGTAGCTTGTAAGAACTCTTTGCCACAGCTGCCAAAAAACTTCATGGCACCTCAAGCATTTGAGCACTGATTTTGATTGAAACATCACTCTGCAACAGCAGCTGCTCGGACTCCTTTACCCCCAGTCCTGATCCGACACTAACCCTGGGACAAGAACAGCAGTAAGGCCACTCACATTTTCTGTGATGCACTGAAGACACAGAAGAATGTATGAGGCAATAACCAGGCCAGAACACAATGCTTTCAGGCAATAAGAAATACTTGGATCTTCTGGCAGATCTCTGCACAATAGCAAATTTCACCTGCAATGACTATGAAAAGCATTGTGAACTGGGCAGGAATGTGAATTTCCTTTTATCACTGTGAAGCACAGTTTTTCATTTAGCTTAAAAAAAAAAATAAAAGAAGGGGGTGGAACATTAAGAAAAAAAAATGCATGTTGTTTCTGAGAGATAACTTTTCACACTTAAAAGCAGAAGAATATGAACTGGTGTTCATTGTACTAGAATGAATCCTTTATCTTCTGCAAGTCTTAAATATTTAGGTCATTATTTCTTAAACTCATAAAAGTTTTTGCACATTGTGAGTTATAATCTACCTAATAATGCAGAGAGGATCTACCCTTAATCACAGACAGCTTTTATGCTACAGAGAAAGATAAATAAGGGAAGAAAAAAAAATCCAAACCAGAATTGGCATACAACCTGTAGGATTGAAATTAAAGATGACTTGTTCTGTTCTGATACTAACCAAGCAGATTTAAAGGGAACAGACTCTGGCTTTCAAGATGAAACAGGTATGTTTTTAAAGAGTGTCGCCCCAGAAAATACATCAGGAAAATCATGGCTCGAAGGCTTCTTGACATTCTGCTCCTTGTCTATTACTGTAGAAAGATTTTCTTTTCTCTTCTTTTACACAGACAATCAGGCTTCAATTTTAGACACACAAGAGGACAAGGTTGGGCATATCTTCGAGTCAGAGCTTCGAACTCATAATTTTTGTAACTTTGGAAACAGGTCAATTGATTTTCCTTTCAGGGAAAACCTGGCTCCAAATTGCCATATTTGAACAAGTTTCCTGCTATTATTTTTGTCTTGTACAACTTTTTTTTTTTTTTTAATGAAATTTTCCACCTACTACTCAGAAGTTTTCGTATTACTGAGAAGCCCTTGTTCTTAGAGTGCATTTCAAGTTCAAAGGCTTTCCAGCAAGTTTTACTGTACTGAAAATGCCTTTCTTTCAAGATCGCCATGTCATTGTTAGCAATATGACCTTGAGAACTTTTCTATGGAAGAAAAAAGTACTTCTTGAAAGATTGGAACGGAATTCCTGCACAGATATCCATAGCATTTTCAGACTCCCAGACATGGAGAAAACAAAACTTTGACAAAAGCTTGCTTTTCATAGTCCAGGGTTTTATTATCACATATTTTTTCTGGGTTTTCAAAAACTACCTGACTTTGTATGTGGTAAGTGGTTTTAAACCGCTGTGCCTTGTGCAAGGAGGAACAAGTGAAAGAAAGGCGAAGTCTCAGCACTTGGTGCTTGACAAAAACAATGACCATTGCTTGGTGTGTTTGCATGACTACTAACTACTCCTGGTGACAGAAAAAAATATTCAGATATTGAGGAGAAAGACATCCAACATTTTATCTTTAGGAAGTCAGCAAATCCCACTGAGTGTGAGTCCTCCCACAATGATTCTTCATTGCCCAAGTACATTGAAAGTGTCAGGAAGAATACCTTTTCATAAGCCATAGGAAAAATGAAATTTTATCCTCTAAAAACTGCAGAAATTATTTCTGTCAAAATATAAGGGTAATCGAGCTGAGGCAGAATACTTTATTATTTTATAGCATAATATTAATTAATTAAGTGGTCTATATCATGCTTTTCCTAGCATATTTATTATATATTTCAAGAGTTTTGCTCCTCAAGTTTTCTTTTTTTATGTAATCATGAAGTCATATATAAATTTACATACATATACATGTAACCTTCTTGAAAACTCCAGAGGAATATTCTCACATATCCACTTAAAATGTATTTTCAATTAAATAATTCAGTCAAATCCAACTTGCCTACAGCAGTGCAATAAATAATTTGTCATTAATTTCTGTTTGCCTACCAGACCATATTTTTCAGACTAAGCTGTTTTATCTGAGAGAGGATTTTCAAAAAAAAAGATGTTACATCTCAGAAGCAAACAAAAACAAAATAAATTTTAGATACACACGTTGCCTCACCATTTCTAGACTCAGCAAAAAAACTGATTTTGCTCAAACATATAAATAGAATAGCATTTTTTCACAGAATCTTGAGATTCTTAGAGAATATACACAGCAATCAAATAAAAATACTGCCAACAAAATTGTCCCCTTATTCCATACCATTAAAACAGCCTCAGTCTTCCCTGCAAGCTATAAAGAAAGGATTTAGTTGAATGAAGCTTTCTATTTATTGTAGCCATCATTTGCAGCTATGATTGCTTTCCTCCTGCTTCTCTAAGCTGGTAGTTTTACCTTCTCAATTTGGCCTTCTAGCTGTTGAAAATATAACACAAATAAACTAGATAACAAGAAAGATAGATAAATAATGCACCCAAAATAAGATGGAACACAAAAGTTGCAGGAAGGAAATATAGCTGGCAAGACTCTAAAAGCTCTGGCAATCATTTTTTTGAGGCAGGGAGAGAAAGTGTTCTTTTTCCATCCCTTTCAAGAAAATGCAACTTTAATGTACTGAGTTGCAATGGAGTATAAAACTTCAATAAATTATAGTTTCCCGTGAATTTGGTATATTCAGAAGCTAACAGATATAAATTGATTTTACATGTAGTCATTTATTGGTGGATAACTTTTTTTTGTTACATCTAGACTATCTCAGTCTCAGAGAAAATTGTTGTTTCTGTTCTCTGACCAATCTTTATTCTTTAAGGCACACTACTGTTCTCCCACATAAACTAGAGAAACTAGAGTTTTCTAGTAAAAAAAGAACCTGCCAATTGCAGTTCCCAAATGGCAGAGCAATGCAGTGGTGGATCCACACAGACCTTAGAAAAGATATTTTTGGAGGAAACACATTAGAGTTGGGAAAAGACAGACAGGCTATGCTAAGATCTGGCACTCCCCGAGCAATGATTAACAGTGAACATATGTTACAACAACAACAAAAATTCTTAAGCTACATTAAACCAAGAAACCGTGACAAAAAATAATAACAAAACTCAAAACCAAACCAACCAAAAAACAGACAAGGAGCTTCTCTGTGGAAATCTTCCCCTATCTCTCAGGTGGCCCCTCTTCCCACTATTCATTGAAAGCTACTCCTTTGACCTTAAGAGAAGCAGTTCAAGAAAGACCCCAGGGAAATTTTCTCTTATTTAAATTATATGTGTTCAAATAATGCTACTACTCTTCAAGATACAAGTAAACCTAGCAGTTTCCCTCAATACATTTCACTGCCACATTTAGAGGATTGAAATAAGGTTTTTTGTAGGACTTAGTGCAGTTTGCACTCAAGTAAATCATGTCATATTATCATGATATAATTACAAACCAGTACATGCACTTCATTTGTTTACATGTGCAATGGAGTACAAAGTAGACGCATTTCTGATTCATTACATCTTCTCCCATACCCATCAGGAACAGAAATAATTTTCCAGACCTAATTGCAAAGCTCCTTCTCAGCAAAGATAATAGATGCAGAGAGACAGAAAAAAGTCAGAAGAGTCAGCCAACTTCTCAACAATAATATTAATTTTGAGAATGCTAAGTTGTAGGAATCAATTTCATTTATGTGACTCTCAAGAGAAATTTCTTTTCTTTATAATTCCTTCAGAAATTATGTCTTTTATTTGTGCACATATATAACTCTCTATATATATACTATATAAATTACACAAACATATTAAAATACTTGGAGCAAATGTGTTCATATAATCTTCTTGGGAATGTCATAACAGCAAGTTTTGATAGGAACATTAGCAAATTATGTATTTCCTTGACAAAATCCATCAGATCAGTGTTTCACATGCAAGGATCTCCAGTGTTTAAACAGTGACAGATTAACACAAAGCTAAAATAAATATCATGGTTAGTGTTATTTGTATTTCTACTGTGAAGAATTCTAAGCTCTTTCTTTTCATAAAGGTCCTTCGGGTTCTCAACAGAATAACCTCCAAAATTTTAAAATGTGTTTTTTCACAGAATAGGAAAGGAGTTCAACTTTTATTCTTTCCAATTTCATAGAATTGTAAAATCATTAAGGTTGGAAAAGACCTTCAAGATCGTCTAGACCAACCACAAGTAAACACCACCATCTCAAAGGACCCCTGCTGCTAAGCCCCACATCCAGTCATTTCTTGAACACCTGGTGTTCAAGATTGTGACTGCACCACCTCCCTGGGCATCCCATTCCAATGTTTAACCAACCCTTCAGTGAAAAAAGCCTTCCTGATATCCAAAAGGAACCTCTCCTGGCAACAGCCTGAGACTGTCCTCCTGTCCTGTCGCTGGTGGCCTGGGGAAAGAGCCAGGCCCCACCTGGCTACAGCCTCTCCTGTCAGGCAGCTGTAGAGAACGATAAGGTCCCTCCCGAGCCTCCTTTGCTCCAGACTAGACAACCTCATCTCCTGCAGCTGTTCCTCACAGGCCTTTTACTCCACACCCTTCACCAGCTCCATTGCCCTTCTCTGGACACTCTCCAGCGCCTCAGTACCCTTCCTTCCAGGGCCAGCTGTGGCCTTCCCAGTGCCCAGCACGGGGGCACAATCACGGCCCTGGTCCTGCTGGCCACGCTGTTACTGACACAGGCCAAGGTGCCATTGGCCTTCTTGCCCACCTGGGCACACGACTGCTGGTGTTCAGCTGCTGGTGTTCAGCATCCCCAGGTTCTTTTACCATCAATATCATTACAGTCCCTCTTTCTAAAGCCTTTAGCACTGCCTGGGGTTCTTGTGACCCAAACCTCTGACCCAGCAACTCACTTTGTTGAATCTCATCTAACTGCCCTTGGCCCAGCCACCCAGCCTGTCCAGATCCCTCTGCAGATCCTTGCGACTTTCCACCATGTCAACACTCCCACTGATGTCATCTGAAAACTCAGGGGACACTCAGACCCCTCGTCCAGATCACTGATAAAGACAGTAAAGAAGCTTGGCCTCCCAGCTGAGCCATGGGGAACACCACTGCTGACCAGCCTCCAGCTGGATGTAACCCCATTCACCTTCACTCTCTGGGCCTGCCCGGTTTTTAACCCAGGGCAGAGTGCCCCTGTCCAAGCCATTAGGTGCCAATAGGACTTCACCTGCTTTCAAAAATCCCTGTGTTCCTCAAACAACCAGTTGTCATCTAAATAAAGACTTTTCTTGTCTAACTAATAAAGTGTTTCAGTAAAGGAAATTTTGTAGTACTTTATATTATTGAACACACTAATAGAAATCCAGCCAAATCGCTGCAAACTGATTAGTTTTCTAATAAAAGGTTTTTTGCCTAGAAAATCACTTATAGCATAAAGATTAATCCATAAAAGAAAACCTTAGGGTATTCTTATCTAGGATCCATACATTATGCTTAAAATACAAACTTCATGTGCTAAAATAATATACAGTTTCCAGCTGGACATCTAAAAGAACATGGTGCAGGTTCTTGTCACAGTGCACAGAATTGTCTTATTTTTTGTATTTCAACCGGGAAAAAAATATTTCTTCCTGTCCAAATAGAGGTCAATGGGAGGTGAAGTTGTGCAGGCTACTTGTCAGTTATTTTATGGGGACTCTGAAAATTGTAACACAAACAAGGCAGAAGTATGTTGATTTAGATTTTTTAGTAATCTTAATAAAGAATTTTATCAATGGTCGTTTTGTGTTGAGAGCAAAAGCAAGCCCATTTCCATGCACCAAGTTATACAGTATTCATAATGCTTCTCATCCATTCACACATCAAAAAATAAAAGTAATAAAAGGCCTGGCATATCATGCAGGCATAAAATAATGCACTGTGATGAAACATTATCTGACAGTTTTTGACACAACTAACTCCACATAGATAAGGTAAAGAAGGAAAAAGGCATAATGACAAGAAATAGGCATAAGAGTGTATAACACTGTGCCTTGAAAGAATAGCTGTTAAAAAATTAAGAGTACAATAACATGCTTATGAGGATCTTTATACTTTTTTCATATTACCAAACAGTGATCAAACCTGTCTGATACCTTTGCAAGAAAAAAAATGCAATACACCCTGCTCCTACCATAAAGAATATGGAATTTTCTACATTTGCACTCTTTTCTTACATTCACCTATAATTTCCTACATTTTAAATCTCCTTTTGCTTTGCAAGTCATTCATGGAACATATATTTTTATAAGAATGATGTTTCTCAAAGGAATTAAAGGATGTAAGTTTCTTTCTTCATTTACCACAGTTCTTGAATAAACACAAATGGACTTAATGGAATTTCTGCATTGACAGATGCTTAGTCTCTACTCAAATTGTCACTTATCTTTCATATAATACAAAAGCAGAAGGACATCAAACAGTCTAACTATATGACAGAATTTGTTTTTCCTCACAAAGGTTGGTTAGTAAAGTTGTAGGTACTGTTATCAGACAAAAATCTAATGGCTTTAAAAATAAATAATAATTCTAAAATAAATCTGCAACCTTGAAAGTGTCTATAGAAATAAAACCTTTATAGTGTAATAAAAGGTAAAATATGAAAATAGCTGTCACTGTCCTGTGGAGAATTATCACTGGTGATTTATATCCAGAAAAATATTTTAAGACCCAGAGTATTTCATAAGTATGCTTTTGAAATATACATGATAAAAACATATAAAAACTGGTATCTGCATTGCCATCAATACGTACTGCTGAATCTATTCACTTTCTATATATGTAAATACATATAGATATACACAATTATGCCTCTGTGTAGGGTAAAAAATCTTCCTACTTTGGAACATCAGTACATTTTTACAATGAAGGCTATGTAGACAGAGTTAGCTTTGACCTCAGTATCTGGAGTAAGAACAACTACACAGACATAGAAATAAAGGTTGAAAAACCTTCCTCAGGAGGTGAAAACAGTTTTTGTCTCCATTTAACCTCAGACATAATACTTGTAATATCAAGTCTAGCAGTGGAAGGGTACCCTTACATGGTTCTTTTAAAAGCCAGTTCACAAGCAGGCTTCTCAGAAAAAATGCTACGCATTAATTGTTCAGGTTTGCTGACTTGAAGCTCCTAATGTTCTTGTGAAAAGCAAAAATAACTGAAATGGTATATGGGAATTCTTTCCTTATTCTCAACTTCCTTTGTGTCTTCTGCTGACTCTATAAAGTTTAAAAAAAATTTTTTTTTAAACCACTTGATATGAACACAAATCTTGATTAAACCAGGATTCCTTAAATATCTGAAAAGCTGAGAGCTCATTCCAAAACAGAAGTAACACCAACATTTTCTTTACAAAGGTGTCCACTATCCAGCATGCTACAATAATACTTGTTACACTACTCCAGAATGCTTGGTAAATGTTGAATCTCTGATTAGTTTCATACATTAGATATTTTGTATTGACTTTAAGCCTGATAATGAAAGATTGGTAATTTGTAGGCTACACTTGTAGGCAGAAGCGAGTCATTACAATAGGTTAGCAGAAATATAAACCAAATGTACAGTAGGAGAGTGCAAGTAAATATAATTGCACCATTTTCACTATAATTGCTGCTGTTATTGTAAAATATGATCATTTAATTAAAAAAAAAGACAAAATTTCTACATTGAGAAGATTAAAGAAGAAATGAAAAGTCAAAACATGGAAAGAGAAAAACTTGAAATTTTTATGAAGAGCAGTGAGTGAGGAGAACAAGCTTTCCTTGAAGGCAGCTTCCATGCTACCTCTCGTCTTTCATATTAGAAATCATAAATTTCAAGCAATTTTATGAGAATGGATTAAAAAAAATATGTGGCTTGCCTCCTGTGGGACAACCCCACTGCCTTCCCTGGTGAGGTACCTTCAAAATAGGGATGCCTCGCCTGACCAATTTTCTAACTATAAACTGAACGGGATTGAGACTGAAGGGGTGGGGTGTTTCCCTGCAATACAGGAAGATCCCATCTTAGGGTGATCCTGTGTGAATCTATTGCAGTATTAGTTTTCCAATGTTGACAGTAAAACAAGTTGATAATGACTTGCTAGATTTCTTATTCTGGCTGTATTAGAATTCTCAGCAGTCCCTGAAAAATCTTTTGACCCTTCTTACCTCTCTAGTATTAACAAAATTACTGCCTTTTACCACTGCTTTTCACTATAATCATGGTAAAATTTCTTTTTGAGGAATGGATTAAATTAATCAATATTCTAGATTAACAATATCTTTGTTGATATTTCAAGATCGTGTTTCTCTTTAAATGCTGTAGAAAAGTTTTTCTCTTGGACATATCATGGAATCACTTTGAGACAAAAGAAAAAAACATGAGTGGAAAAGCAGTAAAATGATTACTGAGGTTGACAAGACAACTTGAACTCTTGTATTCAGTTGTACCTTCCAGTAAGGATGTGTCTCATCTTCTTAACTTTTCAGTATGTATATCAGTTAATGAAATAGACACATATGCTTTTGGCAGTCTTGAGTCCTGGAAAGCAAAAGAAAATGCAAAAAACTTGTGCTTGTGATCCCAGTCACTATTAAACTCTGCTCAATATCTCTGGGGAAGGTAAGAGAACTATTGACTGAGCACTGCAGAAAATAGGCTGACATCTCATGTTTTAAGGTGCAGTCTGAAAGGATTCTTCAAACATAAAGCAAAGAACCATTCACTGACATCTATGAACCTCTATGACTAAGTGGAAAACACCCAGAGAAGTACTAGAGCTTGAATTTGCTAGCTACATACATTTAACACTCTCAGAAAACAAGTGTTCTAACTGATGTTTTTTAATGTCAAACTGATCTCCCTGTAGTTTTCTGTTCATGGCACACAATGAACACAATTCTTCCTACTGCAAGTGAAATAATGAAGGGTATTCATGGAGCTAAAAGACAGCAAGCCTGCTAAATCTGTTCCTTGACTACCTGGACAGAGCACAACAGATGTGCAATGAATAGGCAATACAGAGAAAAGAAGCGGAGCATTGGTAATATATTGGCTGGGGGAAAAGGAAATCCTCCAGATTTCTCTTCTCAAAAACTGAAATTACAGTGTCCCCTCTTGAAACATTATCTAGGGACTGTGAACTGTGATTCCCATCTGTATCTCATTATTGAAAAAGATATGTAACCCCTTCATCACTGAGGACTGACAGTTTGGGAACACAGCACAACTAAAGAGAACATAATCACAAGTGACACCCTCAGCCACAAGGAAAGAACCACCCAGCACTTCCCATTTTTCAGGGAGAAAACCCCAGTAACACTAGAAATATGCAGATATTATGAGCAAAAATTATTAATAATAGCTTCCCTTTTAATTACAGTATAATTCTCAGCTGACTGTATGTTAAAATTTTAGATAAGCCTCCTATTTTGTACACTATCATTTCATTCTAAAGACTTTAGAGAAATTCAGCTTTGCATGCCAGACAGCTCAGTACACATAAATACACCATATGCTAGAAAATATTTCCAGATGTTGGAAAAATGATTTGTTTAAAACTGAAAAATCCTGAATATTGCTACTTTGCAAACAGTTTGAAATTTATATAGAATTGTATTGCTATTTAAATGCATATGATAAGCACTTTTTTAAAGGTGTCGGGGGATTTTCTGGTCTTCCAGTACTTGACACAAATTTTAAAAGCAGACTCCACAAATAACCCTCTGAAAAACTGCCTCTCTAAATCTTTATTGGGCTGAATGAAACTAAACACAACAGGAGGTAACAGGTTGGTTACTTCCCTCTGTTAAAAGAAAATAATAAGTCTGTATTTGTTCTAAAATGAAATATAAACAGACTCTTCTCAGCACCTATGCACAATCAAACACTGGTGAACAGCAAAGTCAAGGTGTCAGCCTACTTGGCTTAGTTATAGCCACAGAGTAAAAAGATGAACTGACAATATATATTGCAGCTCAAAATGACACTTGCAGGACAAATGCCAACGCTTTTCTGTAAACAATATCTTATAATTTCCAGTAAATGAACACATGATTAGAGCAGAATAAATGAGACATCCTTTGCTTCCATAGTTTTGGAATGACATAATTACACCTGATTAAGGGAAGTGCATGCAATAGTCAAACAGAGCTTTATCAGCAGCCTGGCCCAAATTATGGAAACAGGACATCAGCATTGCCAGACAGCCTCTAGATGAAACACACTTCTCTGATCCTGTCTTCTGTAGTACAGCAAATATTCAGTAGTTACTGCAGGTGGAAATAAATAGACTGTTCAACTTGATTCAAGGATACTGAGGACTCAGAGGAACATGAGCAATGTAAGAATTTTAAGAATACAAAATAACCCAACAGGAACTATAGTCATTTTGGCACTTTTTTTCACAAATAATATTGGTATTGGCAAACAAGATAATACATGCAAATAAGTGCCTAATGTAAGTTGTAAGATACATTTTTTGCCCCCCTTTGAAAGAATTTGGGGAAAAAATTGAAAAAGGAAAAGTAAATTTTTTATGCAAAGTTTTTTATCAGGTTGATGTACTAAACTAATGCATAGATGGCTCTTCTGTTGCAGTCATCATCAACTGATTGATATACAGTTCTTTTCATTTAACAAAATAATATATGTAATTAATGAATGTAAAGTGCAAGATTGTTTTAACAAGAGAAGATTTTAACTGGTTTTAAAGGTAAACATAGTTGGAATACAGCACCTCCAATACAAGATTGCACACAAGCTGGGGTAGCATTTGACCATGAGAGTTTCCCAGCACAGTTAAGAGCTTGGCACTGACAAAAAGACATATTTAAGGCTCCCTCCAATTTTGTGATAAGTGGATTTGTCATAGTGTCTTGTGAAGAAAAGCTAATCAACAGTGTACTGAAATGTGGAGGATGAACATATAAACAATACCCAACCACTAACATGAGTAATAAAGGTGTAATAAAAACTTTCACTAAGAAAAAAATAAGGATTATGTCATGTGGAGCATGTCTAATTCAGCAAACAAGAGTCGGCATTTATACCTGGCTCATGGATCTTACAACAGACAAAGGAAATTTAGAAATATAAGCTTTTATGGTATTTCTATTAATTATTGTTTAAAATCCAGTTAAGAACAAGAACAGAATATTCTGAATGGTAGCAGCAGGGGTTGTCACTTAGGCTCTTAAGCATATGTTAGAAAGTCTTATAATTGGATATTAGGAGACATGAAAGAACTGTTGTCCTTTAGATTCAGACTAGGGAAAAGTATGAAATACAAAAATAATTGCATAAAAAACTTTGCTAAAACCATGCTTTCAATGTTTTACTGTCAGGCTTCTGATAGTAAGAAATAAATAAAGAGACAGTAGTTAGGAACACAAAAACAATCACTGAAGCAAAGGTAAGGACAGAAGCAGGGCAACACAGACTGCTGAGGCTCCCTGGCCAGCATATCATTAAACACTGAATCATGGAATTTAACTGGGTTTGGGTTGGAGAGACCTTAAACATCATATTGTTCTAATTGTCGTGTCATGGATAGAAACACCTTTCACTAGAACAGATTGCTCAGGGTGCCATCCAGTTCAGCCTTGAGTTTTTATGATGCTACTATTCTTAAAGAAACTAAAAGTAAGAGGACATCCTGAAAGAAAATTTTTCAATGTATGAAACTCAATTATTAGATAATGAACAAATTTAGGTGTTCTAGATCTCTAATACTATACAACACTCACAGGAGTCACTAAAATACAGGAAAAATATTTTTGACATGGTTAACTATGTAAAAAAATCTCTTCATCATTCAACATTCCTGCACTAGGATTTGGCAGCAAAGTACAAAAAATTATGCAGGAAATATAAAGAGAAATCAAAATATGGCTTCATTGCAGGCGGTCAATATTCACCTCCTGATTTTTATTGCAAGGCAACCAAAGAAGTTGTGCATATCATAGGATCATAGAATGTTGATGGGTTGAAACAGATCTCAAATAGCATCTAATTCCAACCCCCCTGCCACAGGCAGGAACACCTCCCACTAGATCCCATCCAGCCTGGCCTTGAACACTTCCAGGACTGGGCAACTTGTGCCAGTGCCCCACTGGCCTCACAGTAAAAAATTTCTTTCCAATATAAAACCTAAATACAACTTGAACATATGGAAAACCAATAAATCTTTTTACTGCGGCTTTAGCTTTGAGCAGCCTTGAGTTAAGTTTATTTCAAAATTTTCTCCTATTACATTTTTCCCATCTAGCTCTTTGTGTTAACCCCAGCTCTGGTACTTTGTAACTTCTGTACAAACCTTACTGTAGTGCACTTTTCTATATTGGCCCTGTTTCTCTCCCTCTGTTCTGCTGCAAGTACTACAGCTGTCAAAACCAAATTAATAATTTCTAATGTTGTTATGACATGTGGTGTAAACCAAAGCAGCAGGCATGCAAGCCACTGGCCAAAATGGATAGCTACCACTATTATTTTTAGGTCTGCATTCAGCAGTTTTATTCTGAGTCAGCTTTCTGGCTGGCTTTATGATGGACAGCATTAGTTCATCACACATTTGGACCATATCGCATATTTGGACATATAATTCTTCAACAATTTTTCCTGATGAGACGTGTAAGGAGGGATAATCCTACAGGTAAATTAGACGGCTAAGGAGTTACTTCTATAACTCATTAGCTTAAATGAATGTAAAGGATTTATCAAGTTGATGTAGTTAATACCATACAAGTCACTGTATTCATATGAATTTCAGAGAAAAGACTTTCTACAAAATTAGAAAATAGTCCTGTTTCTTTCCTTGATAACTTAAATATATTGGAGACATCATAGATCATCCAGTTTGGCTAAATTCACATCAGTCTAGTTCAGCAACTGCTTCGACAAATGAATTGAACCTACTTTTGTCATCACTGTCATAATCCAGATGAAAAACTGTTACATACATAAAGAGTTAAGAACTTTAGAAGCAGAAATTGTCACGTATAAATCCTACCCAGTGTAACATAAACAAGTAATTTTTAATATACACCAGCATATCAACATGGCTTAAAATTGTTTTGAACATCACGGAATCACAGAATGGCTGAAATGGGAAGGCACCTCCAGAGCTCATACAGTCCAACCTACTTGCAAGGCAACCTGGAGCATGTGGCCCAAGGCCATCTGGAGCTTTTGGATGTCTCTTGTAGGCAGTAAATATATAAAGTTCCCTCTGATGTTCCGAGGGACCTTTACGCATCCTGGTTCATGCCCATTGCCTCTCATCCCATGACTGGGGACAATCAGAAAGATCCTAGCTCCATCTTCATTGTACTCTCCCTCCAGGAATTTATACATGGATAAAACCCTCCCTGCATCTTTTCTTCTCCAGGTGAAACAGTCCCAGATCTCTCAAAGGAGAGATTCTTCAGGCCCTTCATTTTCTTTATGACCCTTCGTTGGACTTTGAAACTCCTTCAATTGAATCTTTCCAACTGGGTGGCTGCCAGCCTATACTGGTGACTGGAGTTGTTTGTCCCCAGGTACATTTCCCCTTGTTGAACTTCATGATGTTCCTGTCCTCCCATTTCTCCAGCCTGTTGAGGTACATCTGGAAGACAGTATGACCCTTTGGCTATTCATCTGCTCTTTCCAGTTTTGTGTTTGGTGCAAACTTACTTCAAGTACACTTTGCAATATTCTCCAAATCATTAATGATGATGTTAAACAGGACTGGATCCAGGACTGTCCCTTGAGGTACACCACTAACAGAATCACCCTTCTACCTTCCTGCAGATTCTAGAGCTCCTCCTTCACTCAGCACACATCACTTCAGCAAGGCTGCCTCTGGTTTTTACATACTCTTTGTTAGTGAGTTTGTGGTCCAGCATAGCATCTGTCCTTGCTGACTTCTCTATCACTTGGCAGAGGAAGTTATTCATCAACATAGTCCAGGAACCTCCTGTATTGTTTATGTGTTGATGCGTTGTCCCTCCAACATATTTCAAGGTGGTTGAAGACACTCATGAGGACTAGAACCTTCAAACCTGAGGTCTGTAAAGAGAGTGAACCACTTATTCTTCATGGTCAGGTGGCCTATTGTAGACACACACTATAATGCTACCTTTGCCTAATCCTAACCTGTAAAATATCCATTTGGCTCCTCATCTACCACCAGGCAGATTTTCAAGACCTCAATTTACTGTGTCACAAGAGGAACTTTGTCTCTTCATCACAGTTTCCTGTCTCTCTTAAAGAGCCTGTATCATTCCTTTGCAACATTTCAGTCATGGGGGGCCAACTCACCATAATTCCATCATCCCAGCAAGAGCATAGCCTGCAACTGCAATATATATGAACATACACACACACATAAATATTTCTAATAGAAACACTCTTCACTTTTGATTTTCCACTGTCATTGCTGTTCACCTCATGACCTTCTCTGGAAATCTTATCAGGTAAAACTTATTTCGAACAGATTCCCTCCTGTCCTGTCTCTGATGGGAAAGTATAACAAAAGAACTACTGAGAAATCAGTGAAAAGGGAAACATAAGAAAATATGATTTAAATCTAATATATAAATAAACAAAATCTCAAATTCCTCCCCCACACTCTCCCCCAACCTGACATTCAAAAGCAACTTAATTGTAGTTCAAATAATTACCCCTGGCTGTTCCTAGGAACAAAAGTCCAGTCAAGAAAATGAGGATGAGGCTGCTGATTTGGAAAAAACACTGACACAAAACATGCAGAAGATTTGGGAAACACCTGCTGATCTAATCAAAAAAGGAATCAGCAAGTGTTTTCATTTCCTATACTTGTTTCCAGATCTTTAAAAATTATGTTGTAAAACCTGACAAATGTTTACAGTAAATAACACAATATTACTGTTCGCTAAGTGATAACAAATATGTTACGTACAAGGCCCAACAAATAAAACGAAATAGAAAAGTATATGGTTTATAAATTGTAGAATCCACTTTAAACATGATGCAGCTAGAAATAACAGAAAGTAATATGGTGATGCCAATAGGGCAGGGTTGGCAAAGGTTTGGTAAGATTGCAGCAGAGGGTTCTATAGTGTACATTAGACTGCATCCATAACATTTGCTACAGTTCTGGTCCCCATCTGCTGGGTGGAGAAAGGCATGCCTGGGGTCATCTCCTTTCAGGAAGACATTACCTTAAGATGACAAGACCCAGAATGCCTCATCATATAGACTTAACTGCAAATATTAATTTCCTGTCTGTGTGTTTCATAAGAGATTTAGTTTTTCAGAACAATCCATTTTTCACAACAAACAAATCAGAATAAAGTGTCAAACTGAAAATATGCTGTATGTTTAATATATTGCCATTCTGCAAAGGCATTCACAGAATATGGTGATAAAACCATGACAAGTTTCCATTGTAACAATATGACAAGAGCTCCAAGAGCATTTAAAAAAAAATGTGCTTGGCTCACAGTTATGTTCTTCCCCAGTTGAGGAAGTTTCTGGAAGCTGAGTCGGAGTTGTCAATTAACTCAGTATTAAGTTTCTGTCCACACAAACCATGGAGGAAATGAGCTGCCATTTCCTGAGTGTTAATGCATCTTTCAATGCTTTGGTTAGAAAATATTTTTCATACTTTTTCCAAATCTGCATATGTAATTTCAGGAAAAGTAGAAGAAACATAGGAGTCATACTAAGCAGTTGTATTTCTCACTCAGTATAATTTTACTGCAAAAGAGATTTCTTCTACTTTCAAGTAAATGCTTTAAAGTTTAGATCACTTGTAAATCTAGATCCAAAAATAGCTTCAAAAATTGTTAGACAATTTGTCATGTCTTATAAACTTCAGATCTTTAGAATTGCCAAAAGAGCCAGAAGTATTGAAATGCAAAATAAGTAAAAAAAAAAAAAAAACTTAGCTGGAGATGTTGTCTGTCATTTGAAATCAATATTTGCATTAAATTTCACCATGAAATTAAATTACTTTGTTTTAATAGCTGTATTAAGCCCAGAATAGAATCTCATTTCTTGCAAGTAACTCATAATGCCTGTCAGAAAACATTGGCTTAGACTGCTGCATTTCTTTGTGTTTCACTGCATTCAGAATTTTTTTGTTTCTTTTATCAATATGTGAGTTACCTGTGGGACAGAGGGAAATGTGTACACCCAGCTTTAAGTGTACACCTTTATCAGGGTCAGGTCTTATTGCAGCACTTTCCCATTTAAAAGAAACAATCCCACTCAGAAAAGGAACTGGGAAGGGTGTTCCTCAGGTGTAGATATCTCCAAATGCACCTCCAATGCCTGTATACACTTGATACTTTTCTCCTGTTTAAATATGACAGTAAGAAGTTAGCTTACACACTAATGGTGGGTAGCTGTTCAACATTAATCTAGAGCAAATTTAGGCTGTTTTGACACAGATCAGCTGAGAGTCCAAAGTGGATGAGAGCTAAGTGCAAGGCACTGGCATAAGGTTGAGTATAAACCATCTCCTACTCCGGTGACTCGTAATATAAAGCATTGCATTACTTTAATTCTTAAAGCACTAGATTTTTTAATGAAGACAGAGATAAAATGTATCCTGTCTTCCTATGTGCCCTGGTAGACTTGCATACTGTGGCTGTGACCTGACTTACTCTGATAAGAGATAATGTGCTTTATATATAATTTTAAGTAATTAGGCATTGAATTAACTTCTGAATAGGTGAAATTGCAATGTCTGTCTTTTCTAGACTAAGAGCTGGTAGTACTGCTGGAGGGAGAAAATCTTTACCAATCCCAGTGGAAATGGCCTTGAACTCAGGAAATCATTAAGTGAAACAGTAAATGGAAATTACTCAGTAGCTGAGTTGCTGAAAAAAGGAGGTTAAAGAGAAATAGAAATTTCTTTTTTTCTCCCTCTTTTTTGCCTTGCCTTTTGAGGGAAAGAAACTTGTTTAGGCAAAGGTCATCTTGAGAGAGAAGTGAGCTCCTTACTCATCAAATACATTCTTTAGAACAGTGGAAAACAGAGCATTACATTGGTGTTAGTATGTGCATATATATGTGTATGTGTATATATATGTTCTTCATTGATAGCAGAGAAAAGAGAGAGAACATTAAAGCCCTACTAATAAGAATTTTAGGTAATTTTTCATACTCTGAGATAAAGTTCCTTCCAAATTTGTCATATCTTTGCCTTATCAGAGTGCTGATTTAATATAATTTATATCTTCTTCTGGAACAAATTTGCTTAACATCAACACAGCCTGACCTGATTTTTTGCCTTTATTAAGGTCTGGATCAACCAAGCCTTAAGGTTAACACAAGTAAATTTTCTTTTCTACTCTTACAGATTTGACCTTCTCTTCTGCCTGGCTTTTGTTGTGCTTGGATATTTAGAGGTTTTTTGTTCTTATTCCATTTACATCACATCAAAATGAATGATTTTTCTTCTGTTGGAAGAGATGATTGGAGCTGTGTGTTGGCTGGCCAAAGCTACTAAGGAAAACAGTTACTGCCACCCATCAAGGAATTTAGAAGATGTGGGAGAACAGAAAATTTTCTGAGTAGTTGCCTTACTGTAGTCTATGATTTATTTGTATTGTTTATGTGTGCTAGATTTGTCTCCCTTGTAATGTTAATATAAATGTTGTTATTTAGAATATGATCATTGATTTCAGGATGGGTCCATTAACTTTTCCTTAGCTGAGAATCAATAGATGCAATTATTTTTCAGTGAGATAATTCAGGATGGTATTCAGAGAATTATCTTTATCCAGTATAAATATCAAAGATGTTGACAAAATGAAATTTTATTTTGTTTTATTTCAGAAGACATTTTCCTCAAAAACTGGGGGTTTTAGGGTTTTTTCAATTGATGGAAATAGTTATGGGGTTAAAAAGATATTCTGTTAAAAAAAAGAACATATAAAAATTCATCGCAGTCACTAAGAGCACTTAGAATATGGTCATGTGCTGGTGGTCTCACATCACTGATATTTTATAATTCTGGATATAATTTCAAAAGATATAAATTGTAAAAGTATTTTAAATAATGTGTTCTTTATTCTTTAAAAATACTCAGGATGTATCTGTAATTTAATGATAATGTTAGGGAAGCTGTGCAGAATAGAACCAGGAGAATTAGAAAAAGCTCTATTTTTGTTCTGGTTTTTTTGTCCAATATGATAAATAAGGTAAGTGTATATTTAACTTCACTGTGACGCAGCCCTAGAAAATGTTTAATGTACAACTCCACAATAAGTATTTTACTTGGAAAAAAATGTCCTTCTTTGTCTTGGACACATTTGTTTTAAGTAATATTTATTCTTCTCCAGTGTGGAGATACCAAGCACAGACCCATTCTTGTGCTTCTGACCAGAAGCCAACACAGTGTTTATGCAGAGATCTCTTGCTTTTCTACAGAAGGGAATGTGTAACAAACAGCAATAAAGTCAACTGAAGGCGGTTCTTCTGATTTTTTTTATTAATTATTGCAGTAAGTCTTCATGACTTTGGTGGATTCTCACACAAATTAATTCACTCAATTATTCTCTCAAATTAACTCACTCAACTTTAATCATTAAAGTATTTCTCCCATATGCACTCCAACCAAGCTCACAAGTGCCCTAAAATCTTCATTCTTTTTATATATAGTCTGTCATTTTCTGTTATTTGTATAAAGAATAGATATTATATGACTTCTTGGCACGAAGTGTTTTTTGTGGTCCCAATAAAATACCTTGGTATGTAGTACAGAGATTTCGCTAATGCCTCCTGTCCTCTCAAAATGTCCCTAGAGGAGTGATCAGTGAGAGTTCCTGTTTTCATAGCCCTTTGCTGGAATTCAAAACATGGAAAAAACCCTTTCCATCAATGTCTTTACAGTCCTATCTTTATAACTGTCTGCTGTCTAGCATAGGGATATTCAGGAAAAACAGATTCTAGCACTTTCTACCTTCCCAGAAAATCATGTTCTTATGGAAGCCATGTAAGTAGAAAAAACCTTTGAAGCATCAATTGAAAAATTTACTAGATAAGTCCCTTGGGAGAACAAGTCTTAAAAAAAATTCCTGTATCTTTTAGAGGGTGTCCTAAAGAACCATTGAGACCTGACCATGGCAGAACAAGTGCTAGGGCAGAGCTGAATTGGAAGTCTGGCACCATGGGACCTGTCCAGTGACAGAGGAACAGCTCAGACTGTGCAGACTCCCTAAGGAACTGCTATTCTGCCTTACATGCTACAGAGCTCATTCCTTCCCTCCCTATTCTGATTCCATCAGTCATGCCTCAACTTAAGGAACAGGAAAAACAGAGGAAATCATGCTATAGTGAAAATATAGGCTGAATAATAAGAAATTAATAAAAAATAAAAATTAATTTAAAAGGACTACAGGAATAAAGAATGAAGCAATATGTACCTAGAAAGAAATGTTTTTCAACATGATGTTTTTCAAGATATCTTATCAAGATGTCTTATGATAACATAAGCTGTTTAAAAAGCTTTATATGACCATGAAATATATATATATATATATNAAAAATACAGTAAGGCAAAATTCATCAATCACCTAAAATTAAGTTGCCTACAATGAAATAGCATCAGGAATTAAATAGAGCAGTAGAAGAGTTTAGTTAGTAACTTATCTCCTAAAACAAAACTCTGACAAAGTATCTAATAATAATTAATTATAATCCCATCATTTCAAATAAAGTTATAACTGCTACTATTATCCAAACTGATGTTAACTACTGTGTGAAAATAATAAATATACCTCATAGGAATATCCTTTTCACAAGTTCTTGTGAGGAACAAAGAATACAGTTACAAAAGGCTGCCAAAATGCCATTTTATACCATATTCAAATTTAAGTCCTGAACTTTTCAATTGCCAGAGGCACAGGAAAGAGTCTCCTAATGCTCTTTTTCCTACTTCCATTGATTAGCATCTGTTTTTATACAAAGTCCGACAAGTTAAATGATCTGTGGCAGTGTTTGTTATTGAATATTAAAAGGGACTAGATTTCATATATTCAGCAATACATTGAATGTGCCTGAAGAAAAACATGAAATCAATAAACTACTAGGTTATAGTTATGATATGTTGTCATCAAAGCAGATAAACAGCAGCCTCCTAAATTCAGTCTTCGTGCTGTAAAAGTATTATGTGTCCAAGAAAAAATGCTGGCTTTAGAATTTAGCAGGAAGTAAAATAAAATTAGAATTCAGCATTTTCCAAGCTAAAATCAGCCCCATGAACATTTTCTAATTAAATGAACACAAAAAAGATGTATTAACATAAGCTTACCTAGATATTTTATGTATAAGTCATTAAGAACATAATGGAAGGACCTTAGAAAGAATGAGGAGTATGGTTAAATAACAAAAAAAAATATTTTAGATGAAAACAACCATTCTATTGACTTGTAATTCAAAACAATACGAAAGTTCCAACAGACTCTCCTAAGCTGTGGGCAGTTCAATATGAGGAAACAGCTCAGCACCCAAACAGAAATAAGTATATTTTCACTACTTTTGCCCCAAACAGTACCTTGTCATTAAACACATGCCAAACAACTTCATTCTGTCTGCCAACTGCATGTGGTTCCTTATAACACATACACACATGAAAATTATGTTCTGCATGCAGTTGTTTATTTCTGTGAATTCGTAATGCATCCTAGAGGCAACAGACTTTAAGACACTGCAATATTGGAGAATGAAACAACAAAGGTTCATGTAAGGGAACTGCATTAAAATGTTCATAGCTTTTGCAATGAAGTTGAAATCACTCTCTGGCTCCTTGTTTGCAACATGTTTATTAGCTACTACTGATATTATGAAATGTTTTCTTCTGAACAAAAAGGTCACTTTTTCAATTTTTTTGAGAGTTTTAAGTACAAGATTGACCTACATATTCTCTTTGTCTGCTAGCTTAGCTAATATCTCAAAATACTGCAGCACAAGCACATCAAAGGCAGGATTAGGTTTATCCAGCCTGAACCTGAACTTCTCATCCTGATGAATAGAAGGCCAACGCATACACGTGGATTTAACATAACTATCCTGTCTGCAATCCATTTAGTCATTTGCTTATGCCTTTCCTTTATATTTCCCAAATATGTTTTTATTCCCTGTGTCATTCCAAGTCACATAAAAAAGTTAAATGCAGAACTCAATGGAGCAGAGTATTTATATCTGGGAGAACTGGTCCTAATCCTCCTCTTATTTTTATTTTTACTCTCCTAGTAGTGATGAGCCTACAGCAGCATTTCAGATTATTTCCTCACAAGACATTGCAAAAGACAGGAGGTGCAATTATAATTGTGACCTCAATCAGCTTCTGAACTCCTTTCTTAAAACTTTGGAGTAGGAATTTAGAATTAATATGTCACAACACTATTGCTAGGCAATGATACTCTAATCTGAATGGTTCTTCACTACACAAACAATAAATATTAAATATTGAATATATTAAAAAATCTTACATCTTGATAATTATTGACAGGTAACTGTATTTTATATTATTTGCTTTATTGTGCGAAACCCCTTAAACTATTATCACATCTTTTTATTATTATTATAAATATTCTTAATTTATTACCTAACATTAAGGAGAGTAAGTCCTCCCAGAGAAATTACTTAAACATATAATTAGATTATTTCCATAGTTAAGTGGTAAAATAAATGCTAAGCACTGATGCTAAGCAATGGAGAATGAATCAAATACAACACCCACCTTAAAATATGGCTGAAGTAACAGCTCAGGTACAACAGATGATAGATAAAAACCTATGTGGAACCAAGTGCTCCATGTCACTCACCAAATTGTTAAAGTGTACTTGGTGCCCCTACGAGATGTGAAATCTTCGTGGGACATTATTTTTTACAACAATTTTCTCCTCTGCTAGCAAACGCTGGTTGAAGTATATCTTGCTTGCTTGGTTGAGTTACATTCAGTAGCAGTAATACTTGAAACATTTCCTGACAAGGCTGTGTCTTGCACTATGATGGCTTCAATTATCTAATAGGACTTTTCCACCTCAGTCTTCTATGTCTTAGAATAATAGAGTTTGTAAAGAACAACATATAAAAGAAGAAAGCACTGAAAATATCATTCCACAGTCTTACTGAGGATTTCTTTTGGAAAACACAAATATTTTGCTTAAACTGAAAATGATATTTACTTATTTAATCAAGCAGCTTTTTCCCCTCATTTAAAAGATAAATTGTTTTCCCCATTATCAAAGCCGATCTTGAACATAACTGCTGAAATACTAAAGCAGATGTTCAACAATAGCTCTATTTCTCTCATGAGACTATTGAAAGTGATTTTTGAGGATTATGCTGGCATAATTTCTTTGCACCAAATGAAAAATGGCTTTTTTCATAGGTTTGTTTACCAGAACTCAGAACACTGTCTAGGTAACAGAGTTCACTCAAGTTCTATTAGCAGCACACATTCTCTTTATGGAAATCATTATCAAGTTGACAAATTAGCAAAACATCCTTAAATACCAGTTTTGGTTTCTTATGGCTTTTTGGTTTCTTATGACAAGCATGGAAGATCTGTTTCCATAATAACAATGACCCCTTCAAGCAGGCAAGGAAGTATGTGGGAGGCTCTTCAGATCACTTGGTTCAGACTTTCTAACAGCAAATTCTTGTGTTGCAATAATAGTAGGGTTATATTTAAAGTGCTCTATAACTTTTCTTTCTCCTAAAGTGAAAATTCAGCCCTATCAGGAAAATTCTGGAATTTTGAAAGACAAACCTATATAAAAGCTAAAAAATAAAATATTATTCAGCAAATCTGCTATTCAAACTTTTTGTTGGTTTTGACCAGACTGCTGTAACTGCTGGGTTATTGTTGAGATGCAGCAGAAAAGTAGGTAAGCCTATTTTATTGTCCCCATCCAAGTCAGAACCTTCATGAGAGGAAAATCCTCCTTATCAAACCTGAATTCATTGCATGACAAGGTAACCCACCTAAATGATCAATGCATATGTAACCTTTTTTGATTTCAGTAAAGATTTAGATAGTCTCCCCCAGTATCCTTCTGGACAAGACATCCAGCACTCAGCTGGATAAACACATCAGGAGTGGTGAGCAGCTGGCTCATGGGACAAAGGGTTACACCAGACCAGGGACCCTTCACTAGTGGGTTTCTGCAGGGCTCCATCCTTGGCTCTGTGCTCTTCAACATCTTCCTAAATGACCTGGGCATAGGATTGAAAAGGATACACTCCTGGGGTGACTTTACAATGCTGAATTGTATCCCCGTTCATCTGCTTAGCCCAGAAATAAGTTTTGTGCCTTTAAAACTAGATCCTAGAGCAGAGAGGTGGAGAAGGAAAAGTGATGGATTTTTTTTCTCACACGTATTCAAAAACATAGAGACAAGAGCTTCAGCTCTCTCTCTGGGTGTGTGTTGTCTGCAGCATGGACAGGGAGTGGCAGAGAGCTCTCCTTTGTTTTTAGTTAGCTTTATTTAGTTAGCTGAGGCCAGAAGATTTTTGGAACTGTTTGGCGCTTGCTCAGTCCGGGAATACCAGGACTATTGTCCAGGGGCCTCCAAGCTGCACTGTAGCCAGGACACCAGACCTGAGCCCCAGAGAAAGAGACCAGAGCTCTGGAGAGAGTGAGGGAAAGCCAAGGACACACCCATGAAAAGGACTCTGGACTACAAGAGGAATTTCTGAATTTGCCATCTCTTCAGAACAGCACGAGGTTCCATTGCTTAATATTATTCATTTTCTCAGGTTTGTGAATGCTTTGCTTGTTAAATAAACAGATTTTTTCCACTTTTCTTGAAGGAGACTTATGAGTCCTCTGAATTGGCTGGGGGACAGGCAGCTGGAATTTGCTTTATAGAGGAAACCAACTCAAAAGTTTCCTCCCAAATTTGCCGCAAACCAGGACAGATACTGAGCAAATTCACAGCTGATACAAAGCTGGGAGGAGCTGTTGACCCCTCAGAGGTAGAGAGGCTCTGCAGAGAGACCTCAATAATTTAGAATGTTGGGTAGCCACCAACTGTATGAAATTCAATGAGGGAATATGCCAGATTCTGTACCTGGGGTGGGGCAATCCTGGATGTACAGACAGACTGGGGAATAATGAGAGGCTGGAAAAGAAGTGCCATGGAAAGGGCCCTGAGGGTCCTGGTTGACGGCTAGTGGAGAGTCAGCAGTGCCCTGGCAGCCAGGAGGGCCAACCCTGTCCTGGGGGGTGTCAGGCTCAGCATGGCCAGCTGGGTAAGGAAGGGGATTGTCCTACTCTGCTCTGAGCTGGGGCAGCCTCACCTCCAGTGCTGGGGACAGTTTTGTGTGCCATAATGTAAGATGGGTCTAAAGGTATTAGGAAGCGTCCAAAGGAGGGCAGTGAAGAAAGGAAGATGAAGGGCTTTGAGGGGAATTCTTATGAGGAGTGGCTGAAGTCACCTGGGTCTCTTCAGCCTGGACAAGAGGAGACTGAGGGGAGACCTCACTGCACTTATAGCTTCTTCGTGAGGGAAGAGGAGGGGCAGGCACTGATCTCTGCTCTGTAGTGACAGTGACAAGTCCTGAGGGAATGGCCTGAAGTTGTGTCAGGGGAGGTTTTTCACCCAGAGGGTGATGGGTTCACTGGAACAGAGAAATGGTCACAACACCAGATTGACAGAGTTCAAAGAGCATTTGGACAGTGCTCTCAGGCACATGATGTGACCCTTGGAGTGTCCTGTGAAGGGCCAGAAGCTGGACTCAATCATCCTTGCGAGTCCTTTCCAACTTCCATGATTCTGTGAAAATGTGTTTTGTAATAATTGATACTAGGCAGAAAATACAATGCAGTTACATTTCCTCTAGGCATTCCTAGCAAGTTTAGTCTGAAGTGTGTCAGGCTGTCGGACCTTTCTGATCAGTTCTTTCTGATTTAATGATGAAACCATAGCATCTGAAATAAAGTCAAAAGGGAAAGGCCATATTTAGCCATTATCTTGTAGATTGCAATGATGTTTTCTATTTCTCTAAAAAAACCTCCAATATCGCTAATGTTTGTCACAAAAATAGAATATTAAATTTATCATTTAATGTTCTTTTCTTTGCATCAGTTTCTCAAAATAAAAATCAAAATCAAAAGAAAGAATCTGTGACATAAATAAGGGTAGGTGTGGAAAATGGAAAGGAGAGGTATTCATTTTAGGGAAGGGAGAAAGGTACTTTCTCCACCTGTGTAATATTATAACAATGGAAATAAAGTGCAATAACAAGTCTGAAAGTGTGATGGTCCTTGTGAAGGACTCAGCAGATCCAAGATAATCCAAGGTTCACTGACAACGTACAAAAAAAATTTAAATATATTTTTTATTTTCAGTATCATCTATATAGGGTTTGCCCTTTTGGGAAAACTAAGAAATCTATGAACTGGATAGATGATTTCTACATGGACTTTTTGCCTTTAACTTTTTAATACAAATAAGTAGCATTTCTAATTTTAATATAGATGACAACCAGTAATTCGCCGTAAGGGTAAAATTAATTTCTCATTGTAGCTTTCAAGTTACACTGTATTTATCTGTCAGAATGGAAAGGCTGTATCTCCTAATCTCTTTTCCCTCCCCAAGTATCTCTACTGAACACTTATTAAGCAACTATTGAATAAAGATGCATATTTTCTCCTCTTGTGAAAGACTGAATGGGATTGCACAGGTCTTATTTCAATATTTAGTGCTAGTTATTTTTCCTCCTTATTGCTACATTTTCATTTAAAGTATTTTACCCTCATGAAAACTTCACAGAGATATTTTATATTAATTAAGTATCTACTGTTTAGAAAGATAACATGTTGACTTTCTCTATGATGCTGAATTCATTACTGTTGATTTTTAACATTCCTGTTACTTTGGATTTACACTTCTAATAGAGTAGCTACTGAGGTGATACATAGATAAGAATGATTAAGAGCATCTCAGTGCATCTTTTTCAGAAAACCACAATTATTTTCTTTTGTTCCCAAGCATTTTATAGCCTAAATTAACAAATCACCTGGCACAGCTGGTGGTGGGTAATATGCACTCTGAGATAAGCCTCTTGGTGAGTGTAGGTGATCTCTGCTGCAAACTTCCCTCTACAACTTTCTCTAAACTTTCTTTGCCTTTCACAGAACAGACAGTTGTGTTTCATGGGATATTTGTAAAGCTGAGTGGAATAATGCAACCTTCAGGTTTTGTGACCCCTTAGAAGTGGGTAACTTTTCATAAATTTTGTATAGTTAGATGAGGCACAACTTTCTGTATTACTTTGTTTTTCCTGTAGTCCTTTGGACACACTAAGTGCACAGCCTCAAGCTTGCAGACCAAAGCTTGAAAGTGTCTTTGTAGAAGTCATGGTGGGAAAACCAAAAGTCTAAAGCAGTAATGATTTTAAACAGATAATGATATTTTAAACAGGTAATTTTCCATTAGCAATGGTGTTTTTTTTCCAAAGGATATTCCATAAAATACTTTAATTTAGGCACAGATCCAGAGGAGGAGGAGCTAAACACTTCCAAGAACCTCTGCTTGGCTTTCAGTGTCAATCATAAATTAGCATATGATTTTAAGCTCTTTCTCGCCTATTGAAATGGAAGAAAGATTCTGTGTAGAGAGGAATGATCACCACTCCTGACCTGTGGGTTATGTTTTCCCTGTGCAGACCAGGAAGTTGAGATCTCCTCTTCACTGCAAGGGCATACTACTGATCCATCTTCTGTCTGAGTGAGATAATATTGCCTTTATTTTTCAATTAATCTATGCCTGATCTATTTATAGATTTCTGTAACCTGAGAACTTGGTATAAGAAAAGGGCTTATACACAAATTTCACAGCTTTTAAAATTTAAACAAAGACAAAGAAGTGAGACAGGCAAAGGAAGAAAAAATAAAGACAAGATGAAATTCAATTCATCTAAACATCATATCTGAATATTTGAAGGATTAAAAGCGCAATCAGATTTTCAGGGAATCCTGTGACCAGTGTTCAGTTTTGAATTTGTACCCTCCTTCAGTGGATTTGTAGGTGTCATTTGATATTTTTAGCAGGATTGATATGATTTGATAACTGGAACTAGTAAGTGCCATTGTGGCACCTCTGAGCACTTTCAGTCCCTCAGCTAATGCATTTATGAGCTTCTGCAAAACTGGAACTTCACTATGTATATATCAATAGAGCACAAGAGCTCAGAACATCCTGTTAATTAACTAAATGTGCACATGATTTTTGTAAGATGTATTTGGTAACTGCAGTAATAAAATACCCTGTGACCAAAATAATCCAGCAGAAATGAGAAACTTCTCCCCATGTGTTCTTTACTATCTTCAGAAATAAGAAAAACATGAAACCTGTTTCTTTAAATTCACAACAAGCTTTTTGGCCGTTTCAGTTTTGTCTCTCCAGTAAGAAAGATTCATACTTGTACTTTTAGTTGTTGGTTTTGCAGATCAGGTAACATCTGTTTTCTTCTAAAATTTTTCTTCTAAGAAAATCTGTGGGTAATTTAGGTGTTTTCTTTGGCTTTTTAATGGTGAAGTAACTATTACAATTTAACTTTTTAATACACCAACCAACCAAATTCGCTTCATTCTGGAAAATGAGAGACTATGAATACCAGTACAATACTGCCTTCAAAACCAAATGTATGCTGTTCCCAGGGTGTTGATTTGCAAGAGTCTGGAGATTGTAACAAAAGTGCATGCAGAAGTTACAGGTCTTATAGCTTTTTTTGTCATAGCAGTATAATTTTCAGAGGGCCTGTTTTCCTGAAATAAGGAAAACAGCTCAAATAAAGCAAGTCAAACAATCCACTGCATTCTCAGATTATCCTCTCCTACTTGTATGATGATGTAGCCCCCCACACAAATGGTTGTGCTGACAAGCATGTGGTGTTATTTGCATAGGAAAAGTTCCAGGAGTTCCAGGAAGCATTAAAACATCTTTCCCACTGAAGCTAGCATGTCATGATGCATTTACTTCCTCTGGCCGACAAACCCTTTTTTCCCACTTACCCCATTAATTCTAATGAGCTTTCTCAGCAAGACCATGAGTTGCCAAAAATGGATTTGAAAATATATCCTCAGCAAAAGACTACATGTTCCAGCAATATCATTTTTAATAAGAGCAGGAGTCAAAATACTTTTCCTTAATTTTTTTTTTTTCCCATAAACTAAATAACACTGTAAACCAGTAATCATTTCTCTTTGTTCAGGTATAGTCACATACAGCTTCCATGTCTCTGCAAACAGAAGTTTATGCATTCACAGGTTTATGTGGACATAGAATATAAATATGAACATGCATCCTTATTTAAGGATAATGTGCAAACAAGAATATCTCTTGTAATACCCAACAGTCTTGCATCTTAATAATAAAGGCTTTCAGGGATAACTTCAAAAAGCAGAATCTTGAAGTGTCATAATAAAGTCATAATTTCTAGTCTGTTGCACTTAGAGTCCAGGAAAGCATACTCAACATACATAATTTCTGTATAAATTGTGTTATATGTGTATTTGCTGCACTGTAGAAATGGCAAAGGCCCAGGTTACTGATTCTTTGCTTCACTGCTTTTAATACAAGTCATCTAACAAGGTAATGAGGTAGACAACAGGAAATTTAATATTAATTTTCTATGGCCTATTCAAACCTTTTTCTTATAAGAGTTTTTTTTTTATTTACCTTAACTAATATCACCTAGTCAGAGACATCATTATTTGGGTCTATTTAAGCAGAACAGTATAAGTTACTGCCGCACAAAATTTACCATTGCTAAAATTATACCTTGCCTACAGCAAGACAATAAAATCTTGGCTTTCCAAAGCAAAAGCATTTTTATGCAATGCTACAGTTGATTTCCTTTTCTACAACTGATTTTTACTATATTCCATAGCAAGGACTTTCAGCAAATTTAAAAATTATCTGCAATATGTATTCTTGGAATAAACCTGCTGTAGTTATACAAGGAGTTCTATAAACTATTCCTATAGATGCATCTTACAGTTTAATAACTTTAGATTAAAGAGACCATCAGAGCATTTTATATGCTGAGATAGGCCAAAAAATTTACAGTGGGGAAAATAATTAGTAACTATTTCTTTGAGGCTTGAGCATATACTCCACATACATAACTTCAGGATAAAGTACTGAATCAAATAAACTTTTTTATTATTTTTAGAAACAACTTCATTTAGACCTAGTCTCTACCATGAAAATTACTTATTTTTCTACCTATTAGGCAACATGTGTTTATGAATAAACAAACAGTATTCCCAGTACAAAGTTACTCATCAGCACTCCAACAGATAGGAAAACAGTCCAAACCTTTTTTTGAGCAGTGGAATACTGGCTGAAGTGTATTTCAGATTTCCATTCACACAGTCTTTGAAACAATGACATTTCCAGAGAAATATCCTCTGATCTAGAACGGCTGCTATTTGCCACATGAGCAAGTTGCATCATTGATTGAAAATACACAAAAGTTGAAAGGACTTGGAAAATTATACAAAGGACTTGTTCACTGTAGTGTAACTAGCTTTCAACATACTGCCTTGTGATGCTGGAGTTAGTAATGTCAAGGGTGGCCTCTTGGCCACAGACAAATCCTGCATTCTCAGGTGGGCTGCTTGGCATAGGAGGAGAAAGGACTTGCTCTTGGACAGACTGTGAGAGGATTGTACCCAGAGGCCATCAGAGCTCCAAACACATCCTTAGCAGAGGAATGTAAGCATCTTCAGCTGACAAAGCTTCTGCAGGGACAAGATACTGGCAACAAGCTGCCTCACCATCATTTACTGGCACATCATAGGTTGTGGTGCCTTTTGGTATCTTGCCATCAGGCAACGTTTGCTGTGGCTGGTTTTGAGCTAGGACTGGTTATTTCTCTTGGGTGTTTTCTGAGCCAAAGAAGGACATACATGTACTTTAAATCCTTGCTTCAAACATATCTATTAAGAAAACAAGTAATATTATATTTTATATATATAATTCTTGGCAGTGATGATAGCTTCTTTACAGGACTTAGGAAATAGATCCTTTAGGACTAATAATTTACAAACATTCCCTCGTTGTTCTCTATTTTACCAGGCAGCTGTGCTTTTGCATTTCTTTAATTGCAGAGGTACTGTTTTCTCAGTTACTCTGTTCATTAGCAGTGCAAAAGACCCAAGGCTCTGGTGGTAATTTTTTGAGATTGACCTTTCTCAAGGATCAATGGAAAAAGCAAAGTCATGACATAATTTCTCATTTTATAATGGGGAATTTATTCAAACATGTTTTGGTTACTATTTATCATTGAGGAGACCTTACAATTAAATATCTTCATGTGTACATAAGTATCCCCAGAACCTTTTAAATTCCCAAGAAACTCACTCTGGATTTTCCTTCTTTTTATCTTCATTTTCACTTAGTCTCTCAGCTCTGTCTTGCAACAAGAAATTCATGCTGACACAATTCAGTTTTATTACTTGTATGTTTGAAGAATCAGTCTTTAATTAATAACAAGAGGCTTGTGAAAATTAAAAATTATTTGTTTTCAAGGTGTATTTGAGAACACGGGGACAAAGTAAGTTTTCAGCATGGAAACTATCCATTTTCTTTTTCTCTTGAATTATCACGGTATGAAATAATTGAAACAGTTGTCATCTTTTGCATAGCAGCCAGAAAATCAGACACTGCTTAGAGTCATGGAGAAGATTTATTATTTGGTGATATAGAACATTTTCAGATGAACATGACAAGTCAATTCCCAGGAATCCAAACAAAATATATAGCCCAAATTCTCAAATTTATACAAACTCACTTTAACACCACTGGCTGTGTTTTAAAGACATTCTCATAATGTTATTTTGTTATACCACTATCATTAAAAAGATCGCATGAAAGCATTTTTCATACTTATATCTATTATTTATCTGCTTATAAGTTGTGGTACTTTAAAATTATGATATTAAAAAAGAAAAAGAGAGAGAGAGAGAAACTGAAATCTATCCCTCTGGTGATTATTTCCTTTTCATGGCTGTTCAGGGGTATCCATGCTGAGAACTGAGCTACCGACGCACTAATTCCAGTGTGAAGAGCACAGATGCATTTTCTTTGAGTTGCCAGAGAAATATGTAAGGACTCAGCTACATAGGAGCATCTCACTTGGGACCACAGTGAAAAAAGTAAACTTACTAGTGTCAACATTACTGCAGTTCCTGGCAGCCACCTTCGATGACAGGTAATTTGAAATAAAAATCAGAAATAAAAATGTTTGGATCTAACAGCTAGCAATAGATTTCTCCCTTCCTCACCACCATCCTCACTGTGCACATAAAACTCTCTCTTATTCTCTTGAATTACTTTTCTTCACACTAGCTCTTCTGTATAATATTGCAGCCCAGAATTTTGCAACTATTTCTTCCACTTCCCTTCTCCCTTCACTTTGAAAGTTATGCTCCATGTTGTTCATATATGTCATCTCCTGGTTTTACTCCAGGAGCTGAGGAAGTGGGGTTGCTCTGTGGTCTCTAGAAGGAGATGGCCAGCAGATGCTACAACCCATAACGACCCTGGAGAGAGAACATTTGTAGGCACTGACAGCATTATGCATACCAGGCCACTGCTGATAGATCTCAGGCTTATTGGCTGAAGAAGATGAGATGACTGACAATATAAAAAGAAGTATTGATTAATTTTGGCTAATCTACCTCAATTGTCAATATATAATATAGTTCAGATTTGTGTGCTATTTCACAAAAACATATCACATGATTTTGCAAATGCGGCAGTATAAATTATACTAATATTTATTCTACACTGTTAGTAAGGCAAAAACATCTAATGAATAAAAAAAAAAATAGATGTTTGATTAACAAGACAATTTTCTGTGAACAAACCAAGCCAGGTGGATGGTCAGGACCAGAAGAGAAGCAGCTCCTTTGCACCCTGAGGAGTAGCAAACGCGCTGAAGGTTCACTCCACAAAGCAGGAACTTTTTTCCTGGGAAAGCAGAGGGATCTGATAACCAAATTTCCTGGCCATCTGCATGTTATTTCACACACCTCCTGCTACCCAGCCACTGCCCTACAGCAGTAGGATTCTGCACACCCTGCTTGGTCTGCAGCTGCAAGCACAGAAACCCACCATCTCCCAACAAAACCAGAGTTATGTGGGAGAGCTTGGTCCAGATGCTTCTCCCAGGGAAACCAATGGGAAAAAAAACTTTAAAGTCACCTCTGCTTGCCCTCCAGTTTCCTTTGTGTTCTCCTCCCACAGTTCTATTTCCTGACTTTCTCCCATGCTGTTCCACTACAAGAAACATTTTCCACTCTCACACCTATTTCTTGTTAAGCCTGTCTTCAGTATGCTTTCAGGGCCCTCACAACAGTAAAACACTTCCACAAACATAACTCTGCAGAGAACAGCATTTTAACAAAGTACAACGGCCCAGCATTGTGTTATATTGTGTTATATTTGTGTTTTATTACCTTTATTGTTCTAAAACATGAAGATGTGTTTCTTTGATTTCATCCTCGCTTCAGTTAATTGCAGAGTACTTTCATGATGGGCTACCTTTTATATTTTTGTGTTAAAACATGTTGCACAGAAACAGTTTTTTTGTCTCCAGTAAGGTCCAAATTGAACCGTTAGCTTTAAATTTATTTTTTTTTTCCATTTTAACTGACACAATTCTGTTAATGTTCTTTTTAGGAGGAAGATTTATTTTGAATTTACAGATCTAAGCATTCATTTTGATCTATTTTGTTGTGATCAACAGGAATCTTTACCCTTTATTCCTTTTGTTTGCAGTTCTTTTGGTCTTAATGAAAATAAAACAGCCCTAACTTGACTGAATAGTCAACTGACACACACCATTTGCTTCTAGAGACACAGAATAAAGCAAACATTCTTGTTTATTTTTCTTGTGTACCTTAAGTTATGGAGTCATCTTGCCAGTCTTTGTGAAGTTTATTACTTTGTTTGTCTGAGCAACACTTCATGTTATCCTGATAAATAAATAAAGTGAATTTTTTAAATAAAGTTTTCCTTTATCTTTACTTTTCTGTAAGTCAAGATATTTTTTTGACATTATGAAAGGAAAAGCAGAAAGTAAAAGAAAAATATCAGTAAGAAAAATAAATTTCCACAAGGAGCACAGAGGTTTCAGCTGCAGACTGTAATGTAATATTTTAGTTCAAACAAAAGCAAACAAATTTCTGTGTAGGTGTAGATAAACAGTAGCAATGCTGTGACCTGTCATTTTTTGTTTCACATGGGAAAGGAATATCAGTAGAGCATATACAGACATCTGAATCTACTTACACAAATAAACACAAGCTATAGAGAAAAAAATCTCCTCTCTAGATTACTTTTCACTGAAAAGAGTAACTGCTCTGTTAATGTTATCTTTGAAAATTCAGTTTTGTGCTTGATACTCTAAGAACAAGTAAGGTATTTTGTCACATAGTTCATTAATAACACTAGAAAGGGATGAGTTCTGAATTAACGTTTACCTGAATACACAGATCCAAACAGGAGAGACCTTTACATACAAATCATTTTTAATGCTTTTGTCTCAGAAAGACAGCTGACTCTAAATCTGCTTATTATATCAAATTTGGGCCAAAACTGAAGCTGGCCTAATCAAGGAAATAACCTTTATCTTGTGAGATGTTTAAAAAAGTTTTAAAAAGAGAAAAATACCCTTGAAAATATGTTTAATGCAAAAATCCATTAAATCTGGAATGGAACTTAAAATAAATAGTAGTGTATGAGTAGTTTGGGTCTCATTTCAGGTCCTCTGTGCAAAATCTTTCTGTGAAAAAGCCTTTTATACATCTTCTTTTGGGAAAAAAAACCCAAGCAAATAAACTATTCTCAGTTCAATACTGATCATGCGCTTGGTACTGTTATTTTATTGCAGAAATAATATATGCCCTTTTTTGATTTTGTTTCCCTTCTATCATATAGCAAGGAAAGTTAATGCTTTCTTACTAAAAAAAAGAAAGAAGAAAAAAATAAGTCTATAATTTAAGTACATTGGTTTTAGTACTTTGATCCACTTCCTCTCTTCTATAAGGAAAACATTAAAATCACAAGAAAGCATTTTTCTTTTTTTTTGTTGCACTATGATTTTTTTCACACCATTTTTCTACTGTGGAAGGACATGAGAAAGAGAGAAAATTAAATTTAAAGTTAAAATCAGAGTATTTTTTAAATTTAAAGAGCTGTTTGTAAAATAAGATATTTGATATATTGATTAAAAGAGTATAAGGAAGTAGGAAAAAAAACAAATCTTTCTGACATTATATAATGATGTCAGAAAGTAGACACACTAGGGAGACACATACAAAAGTACACTAAAGGAAGTTTCCTATTAAATACTTATTTTTTCTGTCCCCTAATGAGGAAATTACAGTTTTACCCACAAAGTTACTGTGTAATTCAGCATAGTGAGAGGGTTTGGTAATGCATTTGTTATAGTAAAATACCATAACAGAGATATTTTCTTTTCTTCTCCATGGTAAGATTTTCCACAGGATGACAAAACATTTAGCCTGTTGATTTTGAGAAGGTAATTTCGTTCTTCAATGACAGCAGGAAAAATTTCAATTTGTTTGCCTGTGATACTAATTCTCACTATTGAAAGTCTGTGGATGGATTGTCCCACAGAGCTTAATGCAGCCTGTCAATCCTCACATCAAAATCACAAGAGCACTTGGACTTTCCAGTCTCCATCTCTACTCAGCCTTTGTTTTTGGATGATGACCTATTGTATCTCACTCAAGACCAAATAATAATATCATCTGATAATCATAAGAAACTGCTTATGCAAAACAATCCACACACAAACATCCATTTTTTTCTTTGTCTCAATTTCAGTTATTTTAAACAAGCTTCTTCATTCAGACACACACCTACCTTTACCAATTTAGCATTCAACAAAATGTCACAGCATATAAGCAATTCTCTGAGACTACAGCCATCCTCTTCAGTGACAGAACCACAGTCAAGGTCACCCGTAGCAAGGTCTAAAACTGACATTTCTGAAATGGCACTGCATGAATAAGTACAATGAAAAAACAAACAGAAAAGGCAGAATGGACAGAGAGAGCCTAGTAAAGGAATGAGAACAGTGAAGGAAATTAAAAGATGGGATACACAGCTTATCAATACTTCTCTACACAGTGGAGGTGATCTGCTTGCTTATTTGGTTCCCATGTTCTCATGCACAGATTCCTTTCAAATTAGCTGTTCCTACCTGTCAATTCCCATTCTACCAAACTGAGAATATGTGGACTCTTTTTTTTATTGTTTTTATTCTTATTTTATGATACCTCAGCCACTCCTCATCAGTCTTTGACTGGCATTTTAGGTGTTGTGGCTACTTCGGTTCATTACACAGAATTTAGTCATCAAGGGATAATGAAAGCATTAAAGATCTTTTTACGCCTAACAGAGCTTTAAGCATCAACTAGTAATAAGCAATGATACAACATTTTATTTATAGGGTTACTTCACTAGAAAAAAGACTTATGCAACCTTTACATTCAAGGTTGATCTTGCAACTTATTAAAGACTTCATTTTAAAACTAGGATGAAAGAAAGCTATTGCCATGATGAGTGATGTTATATTTCTGCTACTACCAAAGTATGTAACTTGCATCCTCATGATGCGTGAAGAACTGAATATTTGCCTCTGGAGCATTTGCCACGTTGTACTTGTAGCAATATGAAAAATTTACATCTTTTAGAAAGCGTGTAAAGCTGAAATCACGTAAGGTAGATTTAGAACTGGTGTCTAGCAGCCAAGTGTAACTTGAAGAATGACATGATCACTTTTTGTGCCACAACTTCTACTTGTTATTTACTCCTAGGATGTTTTGTTGGTGTGGTTTTTTTGGGGTTTTTTTGGGGTTTTTTGGTGGGTTTTTTTTTTTGTGTGTGGGAGGGGTGTTTGGTTTTTTTTTTTTCCACTAGGAAAAGCTTCTGCAGCACAGATGGTGCAGAAGCATTGTATTTGCAAATGATAGTATTTCATCTTTGAATATAATGATTTATGCTGATATTGAGATGTTCTTTACACTCCACAACTCCTTTTTGAGTTTAGTGAGTCAGGGAACACCACCCTGGGTTTATGACTGTATGTTTTGCATAAACACATGTGTACACATGTACATACACAGTTACCTGAATGGGCTAATAACTTACTGAACTTTCTCCAAGCAGAAAATAAGTGCATAGTCTCTTATGGTTCAAAAGCAACAATCCAGTTTCTTGACATTTTTTATTCACCATTTCATTCAATTTACAAGAATTTGCTATCTTCACTTTCTCAGCTTGGTTTAAACTGACCTGTGATTAGAAGCTTTTGGAGGATAAACAAAAAAACCTTTTGAATCATATTTGTTTTCTCAGGAAACTGAGACCCTTGGTGTCCCCTTTGGTATTACACTTCACAGATGGGAGTTCCTTTATGGAAATTCAGTGCAAGAAAAAATAATAATTGTAAATATGCCTATTATTTACTACTACAGTAAAAAAGTAAAGGAGTACTTCTGATTTGTATTTAATATATTAGTTGGAAAAAGATATTAACTAAGCTTTAAATAACAGTATTACCATATGTTTCTTAGAGACAGCTTTCAGCTGTCTTGTACTTTCTAATTTTCATTTCATTTTCTGTAGAAGATGAGAGAAAATATCTTATATACAAAAATATGTTCGTTCAGAAATTCTATACTTTTTTCTGCACAAAGCTTAAACTTTTTTGTAAAACATGATTTATGTTAGAATTCACAAGAAAACAAAGGAGATGGATATAAGTAGAGAATAAAGCTAGTGGAACAAAAGTTGCTTTCATAATATTTTTAACACAGTTTACGGAGTGATATGAAATAGTGGACATTCCTCTGAGAAAGTAGATTATTGCTAAGTAACACTATATCCATACAGCAGTCATGCATGTTTTAGAACTGATGTAAAGCCTATGTATGAAGAGAAAGGGAAAAGGAAAAAGGGAAATTAAGTACTTTCCAAGTTTCTGTGCCAAAGTTTTTTTCTTGAGAGACAGAGATGTGAAGCATGGCAGCTGCCCCTTTAACCTTTTCTGAACTATGCTAACAGTAATAGAGAGCTGGCAGCTTCGTACTATTCCATTTACACAGGACAATGAAGCATCATAGAGAGCTGTCAATGTAGAGGTATAGCTAGCTCTGAGGTGGCAGAAGTCCTCTGATGTAAAATTTTCCCTTCCACTCTGTGAGCTCTAAAAATGTTATATTCTCGTACAATACATCCATGTGGTGTGGGGACATGGCCAGGTTTTCCAATTCAGCCAAAACTTTGGCTATCTCTGCAATATGCCTCCAGCTGTGTATAAGACACTGTCCTACTGCACTCAGGAGAGGTACTCAGGTGAGTAAAGGCCATGACATCAAGTTCTTGCTCTACAAGATTCAGAGCTCTTAATCTTCATGCTGTGGGTCTGTTTAGATGCACTAAGCCAGAGGTTAGTAAAAGATCTCTCTCAAATTCCCAGAATGAGAAGCCTCTTTTGAAGGAAAACACAATTGTTTTGGCACCATCTGAAATACAAAAAATGATTGCTTCTTCATGACTTCTGTGTAAAAATTCTTTTTGATTCTGGGTACCAAATAAGTCACTCTAAACCACTGCCCTACATGTTCAGTGTGTATTAAAATAACACCTAAAGTGATAAGATAGCTGACAAGCACATCTTCATCAAGAATAGAGGAATAGATCTTCTGGACTGAAAATAGTATAATTGAACTGTTTGTAAAGGGAGCAGTCCACGCTCATATTATTTGTTTTCTAGTGATTTTAAAAGAATATGCAGATAAAGTCAGCTTTTTAAAGTAATTTGAATGCTTAAAGACTTGTACTATTACTTAATTGGTATTTCAGCAGCACCTGATGTCTGAATCTTATTTAAACTTTTGAAAAATTCTCTGTAGGCATCAATATTCATTCTGTTTGAAAGCCTGGTCCCAGTTCTGCATTTCAAAGATTTAACAGAGAATTAGGATATTTTTTAAATCCTTTCTTTGTGATCTTGAGCCCACTCTGTAAGTAGGTTTCAAATGTACTTCTAAAGGCATTGCTTACATGTGTTTTTCTTTCTCAAGTAATCTACTCTGTCTGAAGTCTGAGAAAAGCTGTGATAGTAATTTTCCTTAACTACACAATTGCTTTCCCATTTAAAACAACAGGGAGTGAAATGTCACTATTTCAAACTGAAACCTAATTACAAGAGCAGCCATAACTAAAGACAAATGATAAAAGCCTCATGACCTCCACCACCAAGGCCATCATCTGTTAACATTAATTTTGTCACCAACTCTGGATGCAGGTATACCCAATTGCCTAGCCTTCTTTTCCCTTCTTCACCCCTGACTCCCAGCAGATATCAATACTGTATGGATGTTTTCTTCCAAGCTTGTTGCAGAGAGAGGTTCTCTAAAGGAAAGCATGGGGTGACTGGCGCTGTCTGAGGTCAGTGCTGTCCCAGCAACACCTGACTTCATGGAGTTTCATAGGCATGCCTCGGCCCCTTATGTTTAATTTTGCACTGAGGTAATTCAGTGCAGAAATACTGGCTTTTATGATTTCTACACTGTTTGAACTTACCTATCCCCTGACAAAACAATCTATAGAATAATTTTCTAGTAATTTTTGTGACATAAATATGACAGATATTATTTTCTGTAGTTTCTATGTCAAGCTACATTCATAATTTCAGTTTTATTTCTACTTATGTTGAAGTATTGAGATCATTAAAACATTACAAAACAGTGAGAGGACACAGAATAAGGTATGTTCTTTGTGCGGTATCGTACTTGGAGATGTGATACCCTCCACTGGATCTGCAGGCAAATAAACTTTAGACACACAGAATTAATTATTTGATTTCAAGGCAAATTAATTGACTATCAATACTACTGAATACTGCTACAGTGTTCCAGTAGGTTTAACATATGTGGTTGTGTCATCACTCTCTTTTAACAGCCAGCTTCCTAGTCTAGACTACGAATCCCAGGAGGTGATGCAGAGACTCAGGAAAATGTAAGTTTATGTCCAAAAGATAGACATAAATGCTTCACTTTTGACTAGGAAACTTCACTGAAACCTTTAAGTTTGCAAATGTCAAATCTTTTGCTGATTTGTTTGTTTCTACAAAAAGTTCATTTAGGGTTCCATAATAATTTATTTTGTGAAAATGGTATTTAAAATCACCAAAAAACAAGTAATAAACCCACGTCAAACAATCAGAACAAAACTTCAGCTTCAGTGCAATCCTTTCTAAATCAGTTACACTTCATCTTCTCAATTTAACAAGATATTAAAACAAAGGCTGCAGTTTTTAAGAACATGCCACACTTCATCTCTCACACACTGAACATAACATAGAGAATTTGTGCTTGTTCAGCTCAATTCTCAAGGAACAATTCAACATTGCAAAACTCCTTTTCATCTTATTTATGTATAAAAACCAAAAAAAACCCCAGAAAAGTGTCACAGAAATATGTGTCCAGTATCAGTAAACACCTCTTTAATGATCTGTTCATATTTTAGAATGTCAGATTCTGTTGTTCCCTCTAACTTAGAAGCATTTTGCAGAAAATCAGTGAATCTTCCTTGTTTGTTAATGCTGATAATGATTTCTTTTGGTGTTACTAAGCGTCATACCTTTTGGAAAATGTCAAGATATCTTTCGCATGTGATGAAGAATGTAGGAATTATGTATTTGTGATTATTTCCGCAAGACTTGATTTTCAGATCACTTATATTTCTTCTTGTCTAGTTGTTTTGAAAATCAGCCAGTTGTGCTGGTTTTGGCCGAGGTAGATTTACTTTTCCTCACAGTGGTCAATATGAGTCTGTGTTTTGGATTTGTGCTGGACACAGGGTTGATAACACAGAGATGCTTTTGTTATTGCTGAGTCAGGCTTACACAGAGTCAAGGCCTTTGCTGCTGTCTGTGCTGCCACCCTGGTGAGAGGGCTGGTGAGAGCCTGGGAGGCTGGGAGGAGACACAGCTGGGACAGGTGACCCAAACTGATCAAAAGGATATTCCAGACCATGCAACATCATGGTCAGTGCTTAAAGTGGGGGGAAGGAGGAAAGGGAAGATTTTGGAGCAATGGCATTTGTCTTCCCAAGTCACTGTCACATCTGATGGGACCCTGCTCTCCTGGAGATGGGTGAACACCTGCCTGCCATGGGAATCTGTGAACTAATTCCTTGTTTTGCTTTCTTTGTGGGTGTGGCCTTTGTTGTAACTACCTTTATCTCAATCCATGAGTTTTCTGGCTTTTGCTCTTCTGATCCTCTTTCCAATCCTACTGGTGAGGGACTGAATGAGCAACAGCCTAGGACTTGGTGTCAGCTGGGGTTAAAACACACCAGCAGTGCATTTGAAAGTAAGGCAATGTACATGGAGAAATTCATTTATGGCATCCAGAATACACCACATAGTCACAGAGGGAGCTTGCTTACAAGTGCCAAACAGTTTTTTTCCATGCCATGAGAGCCCTCAAAAAGGAGGAAGTATCAATTCTAAATCTGAGGTGTGTGTACTCATTTGCTGAAACAACTTCCACAGTCTCCCATTCATATCACTTTGACAGGCAATTCTTTTATCCTAGTCTGAATGTTCCTGTCAGAATTTGAGCTCACTTAGCTCTGACTGGAGAAAGTTAAAAAGAAGTATTTGGTAGCTAGGCAAGTAAATAACTACTGCCCTTTTTGCAAACATATGTCTGTTTTCCCCATTCTTTGGGAACTACTATTTTCTTATCAGTAGTTCTTGTTTGCCAGAAACACTGTAACTGTGTTATGAGTTCATGACAAAGTAGCTTTCTGACAAGGGAAACCAATGTCACAGGTGAATGAAATTCTGCAAATATTGAAAGTCTGTTTTCATTTTGACAATATCAAAATACACAAATACATGTCTTTTTTTATTATAAGCAGTAAATTATTTTCACCACACTCTTAGAAACATCTGTAATTTACAGAGAACATCTCCAAAATTGTCCATGTTTTTATTTCATATAGCATTTATTTCTGTATTAGTTTGAAAACAACAAAGGTTCAGGAAATGAGAGTCCCTAGGGTTGCATGACACACAAATAAAAATATAAATCCTCCACTTAATTTTTTTTTTTAAAAAATCTATCCAATTAACCTGTTACTGCACCTTCAAGTCATATGGTTGTATTAAGCATCTGGGAAAAATGCACAACACATTAAGAAAACATTTTCATTAATTTATTCAAAAGTGAATGAATGAGCAGCTTTCTTGTCCAGCTTAGGTGCCCTCCAAACTAAATTTTCTCCTCCATTCTATTTAACTTTAGGTGAAAGAGAAACAGGACTCTTTGATTTTATGCCTGAACTTCCACCAAAACCAAAATATGACTATTCCAAAAGTGGACTGCATCAGCTAACAAATATCATAAAATTTCAAAAAGTGAAAGAGGAAAGCCAACTGTACAGGTCCAATAGTTTCACTTCAAAGCAAAGTGAAACAGAAAAAAACCATCCCCTCCCACTGCCTCTGGACTGAATAAGAGATGAGTCTTTTATACAGGAAAGCATATCTCTGAGGAGAGGCTGAGGACTCTGGGCTTGCTAAATGTGGAAAAAAGGAGACTGACGCGTGACCTCATCGCTCTCTGCAGCTTCCTGGTGATAAGGATGTGGAGAGGGAGGTACTGATTTCTTCTCCCTGGCATCTAGTGTCAGGGCATGTGGGAATGGCTCAAAGCTGCACCATGGTAGATTCAGACTGGGCATCTGGAAGCACCTCTTTACTGAGATCACTGGAACAGGCTCCCTTGAGACAGGATTGATACCGCAAGCCTCTCTGTGCTTAAGAGGTATTTGGACTGTGTTTGGTCAGCCCTAAAGTTAGGGTTCTTGCCTTCTTCGTATCTTTTGTTTTACTTCTTTTCTTCAGCAGAATAACTCTCTGTGGTCCCCAAGAGCTATAGGCAGTGGTAATGCAGCTGCTGTAGGGGACAAGGACAGTTCTTGGGGTGGGTCAAGAACAGTGTGTGAGGTGAGAGGCTGAGCAGCAGCACGGGGGACTGTGTCACACCACCTGAGCTATCAGGGCTGTGGCTGTCTGGGCCCCAGATCAGCTCTCACCACCTGAGCTGCATCACTGGGACGACCGTAAGGATTGGGTTTATCCCCACTTGTGATGGTGTAGGTGGTGGGAAAAACACTCCAGTCAGAGTAGAGCAGATCCTCAGGCAGCAAGAGTGAAAAGAATTTTCAGACAGGGATTGCGGCTTCAGTGCCATCAGGGTCTCCAGCCCTGAGGCCTCCGCCAAAACTGTCTTGGTTGATCCCCTCCACCTCTGCAGGAACTTAGGCTCTCTTTGAGAGGCGTCTCTTGGGGCAGTGCAGGCTTACCTGCTGAGTTCCTGAGGCCCGGGCTGTTGGGAGACACAGAGGGCTTTGGGAGGGACATTGCTGCCTGGGGCATGTCAGTTCCTGGGAGTGCTGCTAAGGGCACAGCTCTGATGGATGTCATCAGCACTGTCCCTTACCTGCTGGTGCCAGCAGCGTCTCCAGCACAGAGATGCTGCTGGCACCCTCCTGTCTGACACTCAACATGTTCAAGGAGCAAAAAAAGAGCCTTAGGGTTTCATGGAGAAGCATCACTTCAGACATCCCTGTTGTGGGTGGCAGCAGAGGTGCTGGGGGGGATGTTGCTGGCATCAGGCATATGGACTACATCAGTGCTGTAGATCCTGTCCAACTAAAATATCCTATTCTATTCTACTACAGTCTAGTCTAAAAAGCACCTGAAAATTCATGCAGTATTTTATGGAAAATGTACAATATTTTTGCTGATTTTTTTAAGCACTACCTGTAATGGGACATGTTAGAAGCCAGAAAACATGTTTAAACAGTTTATTTCAAAAGAAAATATGCTTCAAAACGGTACCAAGGTAATAACGTATGCTAGAGAAGTTAGGTATTACTATAAACTACTATTGACATTCACAGCTTCAGACTTTACAGAAAAAAATCACTTTATAGGTATTAAAAGCAACATATTATTTAATTTTTTATTTTGTTGCCATAATATTAAACCAGTGAAATCATAACTTGCTTTTTGAAATATCAATTCCTCTTCAGATCATGAACAAAAGTTAATTGTAATGTATACTCTGAGTTAAGAGATTCCTAAATATACAGTACAAGGTGAAGTCTTTCAAATTTGTTTCTAACAAAAAGCTATCAGATATGAAGCCGCACAACACCAAAGTGAAATGAGTAATTTAAACTGAATTGTTTTGTCTGAAAGCCGAACCAAATTTGTATCTGAAATTTGAAACTACGCTTCTGTGTCTAATTGCTTGATTATCCCTTTCCATTTTAGGACTTTATTCCATTAGTAAAAAATTAAAGTAAGCACTTGTAAAGTTAAACTTAAGTATTTAATATCTCAAACTGTTAATTAGTTTATATAAAAATTCAAATCAATATTAAAAAGCTAAAATAAAAGATTTCTTGTGTACAGCTGACAAAATAAGAAAAAGTTTTCAAAATGATAGCAATATATCAAGTTTCCTGATCTAGTCTGCTTGCTTTAACTCACATCTCTAATAAGAAAATTCTTATGAAGCATTTCTTGAGCCTGAATACCTCAAATCTACCTTAAGCAGCCTGAATAGATTCCTTCCCTGCAAGTGTTCAAGGCCACCATGGATGGGGCTTTGAGAACACAGTTTGTTGGAAGATGTCCATGGCAGGGAGTTTGGAACCAGATGATCTTTAAGATTTCTTACATCCAAGGCCATTTTATGATACAGAGGAAATAAATAGTAAACTAACAAGTAGTCTTTAGTGCAGTTCAAAAAATACCTTTCAGATAAAATGCAAGTTCCATTTCTCTTTTAAACTTATTTGTGAATTAACTATTGGCTATATAAATATACAAATATACAATATACAAATATACAAATATACAATATACAAATACAAAAGTAGAATATACTGAGACTTGTCAAAGCAATTACTTAAAGACCTTACTGAATTGTCATTCTGATTATGTGTGCAGCTTAGATAAAAAGTGATAAATGGACTGATACATACCCTAAGTCTAATCATTTACACTGAAGCAAATAGCTGAATATCAATATTAAAATTCTTTACCACCACAGGAAAAGAAATCTTAGCTATTAATTTTACTATGCTACACAATTGATTTAAAAAACAGAATGCATGGAACACTTTGTCCAGGTTGACTGACTACCTATAGGAAATTATGGTTATGTGTTGGGTGGAAAAAATAATGTAAATGAAAATTATCTATGAATCAAACCAAACGCATATGACCATAGGTGTAAATCAACAATAATATTAACTCTAATCAAGAATTGAGAAGAACTATTCACAGAAGTTTCATATGCTTTTGATTCATATACTTGTTTCATATACCCTTGGTCTGAAGATCCATATACTGTTGGAAAAATACCTGGAACAAAGAGAAGAAGCCAGAAATTCTTATGAACAAGAAGCCATGAGTAAAATGACAAATTAATTGGCATAAGAAATACTAAATTTAGGTGATTATTCATGTGATTATAGTGATGATAAACAAAGATATAATCTCTCTTAGAAGATTAAAAAATGTTCAGATAATATCAAAGAAATATAAATCTGCATCATTATTTAAAGTGCTGATGATGTCTGAATATTGAATAGAAGATAACAAAGAGGGCGTGATGGTGGTAGAGATGTATTGAAGAAACCCAGGTTCAGAAGGACTAAGCTTTCTTTGTACAATAAAATTTCAAGGTCATCTAGAATTAGAGCTCACTAACTGCTTCATTATGAGAGGAATATTATAGAATACAGGCTATCAAGTGAAATCTTGGAATTAGTATTCCACTCAAGGCAGGATGTTTTTAAGAGACTGTTATTATAAAGGACTGAAAAGCAACAGCCTCTTTAGAACACCAGAAGATAAAATTATTGGTTTCCCCTATCTTCTCATTTAAAGAAAAATAAGGAAAAAAAAAAACATGGAAAAAAATCCCTTGAGATCATTTGAAGAATATGCTGGAGAAGAAAAGAAAGAAATAGCAGAATTTCAGTTATATATTTTTATTATGCTTAACCACTCAATATACATAAAGTATGAATTAAAAATCTAATGGGAAAATGAAGGAACTCTAAATAGATATATTATTTTCACACCTGACATAGTTTGAAATGGAACACATTGTATTTTCATTTTGTAATTAGGAACTGGATGTATTAAGTGCTGTACTTCTAAAAAAGTAAGACATGATGTGCTCAATGTTCTTAGAGAAAATATTTGGAAAAGGCACACCATACATTATTTACTCCAAGCCATTCACAGAACAGATTAGTAACACACACAGCAAGAATGCTCTTATAGAAGTTAGAGTTGCCACACTAATTATTTAGATAAATAACCTGAGTTTTATTTCTTTCATTATTTGTGTTTTAAGAATTACTCATATCCTGTCACTGTACTGCAAGTTGATTTGTTACGTTCCTATGTGGACATTGGCTAAACTTACAAGTGAAAATGCGAACACTTTCTAGTCTACAAATACAGACACAAAGATCTAACACTGATTCATGATACTGACACGATCTCTTCAGTGAGTAACTGAATGAAATTTTATTTTTAAGTAAATTAGGTACAATTGGTGTGACCAACAGGCTCACTTGAGACTTTTTTCCCTTACAAACCACATAAATATTGTGGTTGTCGTCATCTTACTTTTGTATGCTATTTACAAATTCTTTTGGGTCAGGATGTTTTTCTGCTCTTCACACCAAAAAGTCTTTCATTACTGGAGCAAATCCCACACAAAATGCACTTCGAGACATCTATTCCATACGTTCACTGGCCTGTTATTGTTGTTTTGCTTTTAGGAGACTACTTGCTGCCGGCCAGAGACATGATTAAAGTGGACAGCTGCGGTAAGCATCATTCTATCAGGTTAAGTAAGAGGAATATTCGAATCTTCCTTAGTGTGGTGAAAGGTGGAGGCTATTCCCATAGGGATGGAGTGCCTGGTAGAGCTAATGAGTACCTAAGCCGTAGGAGGAAAAGTGTTTCCCTGGTAACAGACTCTTAACAATATGGGGGTTGCCGAATGGATGTGTGTACACCTGTAAGTAACAATCACAGAAGAAAGTCAAACAAGCAGTAGTCCTGGGGTGAAGTCATGAAACAAAGCAACCTTTGACCAGGGTTCTCACAGGCAAAAAAGATTCTGATTTCTAAATAGGACACTCTCCTTTATACATAGTTTCTCCTGAACATAGTGAAACAGGACTTTGTTTAGAATCTCAGTAATGAACAGGGTATCAACAATATCAACAGTATGTATTCACTGTCAGTTCTCCTGCCTAAAAGAAACATAGCAGCAAAAGGAAAAAAATCCTGTTATTTATTCAGTTAACTAAAGCCACTTAATATGCAAGAGATGTTACTGAAAATTATATCAAGGGTGTTTTGCTTGAAGGAAATGTGGGTTTTGCAAATGGTAGTTGTTACATAAATAAGTCAAATGAAAAACAGATGGTTATTCTAATGCTTTCCAGCATGTAGTTCTTCTTATTAATAAATCATAAAGAATTCATGAAGACACTGTTACAGATGTTAACAGAACCTACTTGACTGGTAGAACTATGAAAATAGTTAATAGATTTGGTTTACCTAGATAATTTATTGTGGTAAAGCATGTACTGACTAAAGGGTTAACAGAAATAATAATTTATTTCTATAATTCATTTTAGTGAGCCAGTTCAATGAGACTAGCAATGACAAAAATCATCCTTAGAAACAGCACTTTGGGGTTCTTCATAATGCATTTCTGAAACTTGTAAAAAGAGTAAGTTCAAATAGCTTCTCAGGTTTTATTGAAGGTTTTCTGTAATATGCTCAAAGTAAAGGAAAAGAATAAAGATTTTGCTCAAGGAGCCCTAACTGTGGGAAGGAGATGACACTTCAGAGACACCATTTAAGAATGCCCAGTAGCGGACTATCTAAAGTATTTCTCCAGCAACCCCAGGGCAGTTTGTCACCTGAGCAAAATTCATCACTAACACAGTTACAGCAGGAGCAGTTAGAGAGAAGATTTAGATAAAAGTGGATGGAATAAGGAACCTTAGTACTCCTGGGCTTTTGACCTTTGGAATGTGTGAAGTCAATAGAATTTTGAAGCAGTCAAGGAATCCTACAAGCCACTGGACATGAGAACTAAAGAGGTCAAAGGCATGTGAAGTGATTTAATCTATTTTCCTTCTCCATTTTTTAAGAAAGCACACTGTATTTTCCAGTCTATACAGGTTCCAAGTAATAGAATAACAGGGTTCCTTGTATGACAAGGTGAAGAAAGATACATGATAAACTTAATGACAGTGTATTTTGAATTCTGTTTTCTCTATTTTTCCTATCAAGTATGGGATGTGTAGCTTAATCATCACTAGAGCTAGTATTTTCAGCATTTGTATTTGCAGTTTATTATGAGATCCCTGACTGCATATTACAAACAAAAACAGGACTGTTTGCTCAAAAGCATCCAGAAACCAATACTAAAGTATAAATGTAAACATAAATATTACCCAAAAAAATTAATTTAACAAGACTTAACTCAAAAAATTGTTAATATTCTACAAGGTTTCAGCTTTTGCATATCCCTCCTGTTCCCAGCTTTCTGCCATATGGCCCACATTAAAAAAAATACAGTCAGGTGGAAAAATTTAGAGGTTTTGATTTTTTTTTTAATCCAGTAATATAGCAGAGTCATTAATGGTAATTTCTTCAAGTTGTTTCTATAGGTATGAAACATTTTATTGAGAACTGCTCAAACATGCAGGAAGATATTAATGCCATGTCTACAGGGAACTCAGCCCATTATTTTGAGAAAGAGTGATAAAAAATAGAGCATTGTAAAGTGAGTACAATGTGCTGCCATCCCCCTCTGCCTACATTTGTGACTGTATGACAGCAAATCTTCCCCTGAGAGTTAGGGTTTATGAAAGTCGTCGTAGACATCCTCAGTGAGAAATAAATATCAGGGAAAGTGCACACACACACTCAGCATACATGGGATTATCCTTTTTTTTTAAATCCAAATAAGAATTGGACTGATTATTTCTGACTAAGAAAATTGATTTGCTGCCAGATACCAGCAGTTGCATATGAACCTAGACTTTAACAAAAACTAAATATACATATGTGTGACAGAAGTGATCCACAGAAGACCACAGTTGAGGATTTAAACATTTGTGATAGATCTTTTATTTAGAGCTAAGTATAAACTGTTCTGATAACCAGAGAAAAAAAGTCAAGTTCTATGGAAAATCTTGACATTAAGTGACAGACATGATTTTATAAATGTTATCTACTTCTCTTTAAACGTGTCGCTTGTTTCACCTGGTTGCGCTCTATACCTAGGACTTCCTCCTTATTTTGCTTTCATTGAATGATGCTATAGTTAATTATAAAAGGTGTCAGACTATAGCTTTTGAAGATACCTTTCTCTGTTATAACTCTTAGCTTTTCAATTCACAGGATAGCTCTCTGCCTATCTCTTAGAACTAGTTTGCATGAAGGCAAAAGGATATATTCAGGATTAGGTCTTGCCAATTATAAATGAGACAAGTGACAAAATCCCATTAAACTTGAACAATTTTCAGTGGCTTTCATTTGCCTAGTGCCTTATCACCTATCAGATTACATGCTTTTTCTTCCTTATTGATTTCTGCCTCATTGTTTGTGGTACTAATTTCTAATATCTACCATATTGACAACTGCATTTTGGTTGCCCATGAATTTGTCCTTTAAGTCCCACATTTATGGCTGCCTCATTACTTGACCTAATATTATCTGCAACATAATTTAATGCAGTTTTTCTATAGATTTTCTGGTTTTCCTATTCCTCCTAAAGCAGTTAACTGTCTGACTCTATAACCTCCCCTTCTTGCCTTCCAGTTATCGCCTATCTTTTTTTCTCCTTTATCTTCAGATTCCTCAAGCTTCCTTCAGTTTGTGACAATTGAGCTATTGATTCTTCCAGCTTATAACAGTCATAGAATGACACTTTTTTCCACTGTCCAGCTAAGTGTCTGATGTATTTTCTCATTTGTCTTGTACATGCTACACTTCACTGTATGCCCCTTCTTTCAGGGAGGGAATGACATCTTCCTCATCTTAAATAGCAGTGTGGGGAGAAAAAGAAAAAGAAGAAAAAAAAAAAAAAAAAAAAAAAAGAAAAGAAAAAGCTTTTCAGTATATATTGTAATCTTGTTTGAAGCATTTTATCCACCTTGTTGAGAACAGGAAAAAAATGTTATGACTCAGATGGCCATTTTTTTATGTATGAATAAGAAAAATCTCAAATGGGAAAGAGCTCATACTCCCCCCATTTACTAAAACACGTTTGAAAAAGGTGCTCAAAGAAGTACAAATTAAAAATGTTTTCTTTCAAAACAACACTCAGATTACAAAGCTGGAAAGGAATAGGTTACATTCATCAGATAAAAAAATATCAGATTTAAGCTCTGCTAATTACTGTCATTGTCTGCATCTCTCATGCTTCAGAGCTAACTTTTTGATAGCGGAACACATAAGACCACAGCATCTGATGGACACTGTGACATCTTACTTTTGTTGGTATTTTTTAGCTCTTGGAAAGCACATTTTGGAACTAAGCTGGTTGCTGTCTTTTGAAAAATGATGTGTTCTTTGGGATTGTGAAATGCTCAGTCTCTCTGTCATGACAAATATTCATAAATTAAATAAATTTCCCAGTGTACTTTCACAGTTCCCTTTAGAAGCTTCTTATGTTCATGACGTCATTAATTTTTTTTCTCATTTAAATTTTTTACTCCCTTTCTCTTCTCTAAATATACCTTTCAACAATTGGCCTGAAAGTATTTATTTTGATTTCAGCTGAGAAATTTGAAACTGTTGCTTAGAAGCCTAAACATTTTGGGGTCATTTCATGTGCAATGTAGAAGGGAGTAAGAGCACATCTCTAGCTTAATGCATATGGCTTTCAGCCATTCTTTTTCATCTTTTTGGATGCTCAAGTTTGTCTCACAAGTTTGACAAATACTTGGTTATATAGTGAGACTTTTTATACATTAATAACAGTTCTGGAAACCCTGGTAGTACCTACATCATATGTTCTGATTCAGAACACAAAGACAGTAAGTGGATATTTAATTAAATATTTAATTTAAAATGTATTTGAATTTGTCTTTCTTCTTCTTTTATATCTTATGCACTCAAAGTAGAGCAAATTTTATTTTAAGGTTTTTTCTTTCCTTAGGGTCTGTGAGAATTTTTCATATGTGTCTGAATGTGCCCATTCATTTTTTTCTCATATTCACTATCAAGTTCAAAGATCTATTCTTGGTACTAAAAGTACTACTCACTTTTTTTTCTTCTTGAAATAGATTCTGCCTTTCATTCTTCCAAGTTATTTTGAGCAACTCTTGCTGCATTCTTCCATTATAATAATTTTCACAGTGGGGGTGTTTTTTGTGTGTGTGCCAAGTGTTCTTTATCTGGGTTTATCTTTTTATCAACAGTAATCAGGTGTGCTAGTTCTCTTTTCAGCTCATGTAATATATTGCTTTTGACACCATAAGGATGTACAGTAAAATACACACCTACTAAACTAGAATGGTAATATTGGAAACTCAGTTATATATCTGTATCTTCTTTACATGGAACTCAATATCCTCTTTCTTTAGGAACATAATTTTTCAGTAATTTTATGGAAGACCAACTCTGTTTGATGCTTCATAACTATCTGCCATGTATGCAGACTGTTAAAATTTACTCTAAAAAAATAGAGTCTGTCATTTCCAAGGCAATGAAAAATATAGGATGCATGTTGTGAGCAAAATTACTCCATTCACATATGAAGATGCCCTGAGCATGAAATTGCTTCTTTGGTTTTTTAAGCTTTATATCCTCTATAATAAATGTGATTTCCTCTCTGTGTTAATCTGGGCCCTAAAAATTATTTTATTTTACATTGTATACATCAAATATCATGTGATTTTGAATGATATTGCACAATTTTAAACAATTTTATGTCTTCCAAGCAATTTTTACTGAGGATTTTAACAAGTTTTTATCTAAACAGTATGACGGCATGCATTTTTAAAAGAACTATTACACAGTGTCACACTTACAGTGTACTAACCTTTTCAGATATTTTTTCTATTCATGTACCCCCCACTACCTATGTTGTCCTTGCTTTCTGGAGAATCCTTGACATTGTTGTAATTTTAGAATTTCAATGCATTTTTTATCTGATAGAAACCAATGCAACCTATGCAACCTATTACCATAGCTCACTAGGCTGGTACATGAAATTTAAGTTAAAAATGAGAAAATCTGGTTCAGAGCAAGTTTGCAGTTCTTTTACTGACTTATTTTGCGAGGCATTGGACCCCTGGTTCACCACTGAAAATACAAAATTCTTCATATTCCCCTTTTCTGACTAGTTGAAATACCTCATCCTAAAACATGAATGTTGTAAAGATTAATTTCTGTAAATGGTCCTGAACATGAAGACTCCTTACTATGATAATGTAGCTCTTAAAATGTATTGGGCATAAGAAATGCACATACCATTTTTTTACATAGTTTTAACTTTAATAGTGATTTTATGTGTAAGTCCTCTTAAAGTTATCACTGCCTTGTGCTGTGATAACTTTATTCTTTCTGCCTTATTATTTTAACTAAAGTAATCTCACAGAAAACGATTATCAGTGTATGTTGCAGTTAAGTTAGTATATTCAATTAGTCACTCGCGTCATCTCAGTCAGGGTAAAACATGTTTAGAAGCAAACAAAAACTAGAAAACTGGCATCTCTTTGCCTTTAAGAAGTAATACAGCAATGCCACAGTAATGAAAGTTCATAAAATAAAATAAATTATTTTCATTAAAGAATAACAAAGGTTTTTTACCAATTTCACCCCAGGTATTGACAAACAAACCATGACATGATAATTGGCATTATAGGCTGATGAAGATCAAGGATTCTTTTTCTATTATAGCAGGTAAATAGCCAGACTCTTGCCTCCAGAGATTCTACTACAGAAACATTCTATTGGTCAAATTATTTTCACAAAAAATATCACTGGAGACTTATAGTCATCAAAATAATTTTTCTTTGGAAAAGAAAAAAATGTAAATTTACACAAAGAAAGTACATTTCCTTAGTTTATTCTCAGGCTGGCAGTCAGAGGCTTAACTTGAGACTTAATCCCTTTTAGCTGAAAGCTCCTTTAGCTGGAAGTTCATCTGCCAGCACTCTGTCAGTCCAGCTATTTCTCATGTCAGCTGGTGGTGAACAATTACTGACACATTAATCCGGTATCGCTTCCTCACAGACTGGGCTTTGTATGAGTTTAAACAGAATGAGATGAGATATAGTAACTATTTTGGACTACCAAGGGGTAGTGGGGAGGAAAGGAAAAACAAAGTTTAACAAACATAAATAATTTAAAGCTATTCTAACCTATTTGACCATGAATTGTTAAAAACCTAAGAAACAATAATTAAAACATTTTCAAGTCTATAATGAAAGTATGGGAATGAGGTCTGAAAAATTAAAAAGCTCTAATTTTTAAATGGGCTGCTGCAACTAAGTAGGAAGCATCATTCACAAAGGTAATAATTTCAGAATTTCTTTCTGTAATGTTACTGTCATTCAGTTCCAACTTTGCCATGGGGTTTCTTTGTTCTTAACTATATGAATATATTGCAAATTAAGAAGTATTTATGAACCTCAGATAAAAAACATGTGGCAAACTGGATCTTCCACTGAATTTTCCCTCATTCCAAATCTTAGTTTTTCAGAAGGGATTCATTTAAGGTGTAGATAATAAAGATATCATTTAAAACTGTAATGAGTGTATCAACTTTATTTTTATTTTGATTTAATGATTAGCTAGTTAGATTAATGTTTTACTGGTTGTTAAAATAAAATTTTAGAAATTATAGTGCACGTATGTTTAATAAAGTAAAAGTGAAGTATACTGCTCTGACGTTTCAAATATTCTGAATTACGATTGTTGTTCTATTTCTCTTCTACTGATGAGGTGTAAACATACAAAACTGAGTATAAGAGCAGTCATCATAATTAATAGCTCTAGCAAAACAATCGTAAGCTTCTAGTCTGACCTAAAGATAAATATGAAGGTGAAAGGGGGAAAAAAGTAAATCCAACTTTTCCAGAGGAAAAATGCTTATATGTGTTTCACAGTATTTTGACATATGTGTAAAAATGAGGTATTCAGCAATCTTTCTTTCACACTCTATTGTTATCTCTATGTCCCAGCCACAACAAATTTGTAGCTGACTTGAATTTTAGCATTGCATGAGCTTCAGAACTGACTACTTGTTCTGAAGAGCTAAGTTATAAACATAAAAGTTTGAGATTTGGGTTTCGGGACCTGTAGACCCATAGGTATCAGAACAGCCACTTATACTATCAATGACTGACCCAGTCAATGTTTCAACTACAAATGCCCATGGAGAATCTGTCATTTTATAGTTTTTGATGCCTTATCAGTGCTTGTTTTGTTTACAGATATTTCCTTTTCTACTGAATATTTTGTTGTACCCTTAAGAACTTCTTGATATCTGAGGGAAATACCATACAAAAATTATTTTGTTAACTATTACAAAGACATTATTCCTAAATGGCACTGTTGCAGGATGGTTTTTTGCAAGGCAGAAAAATCATGTCTTTGGCTTTTTCTTGGAAAAACATGTCTGCATCTGGTTTATAATACAGAACAAGTTATAAGAATATTATAATATATATATTATAAGAATAATACAGTGTTATAATAGTGCCACAGAGTTATAATA
>VYXD01016636.1:295413-332698 GCA_013397195.1 Hylia prasina
ATATTCCAAAGAGTTGATTTTAAATAATTGCCAACAAGCTGGAAGAGTTTCCAAGACTTTGTCTTTAATTGTTTTCAAACACATACTGTTTTCCATTATTTTTTTGATACTTTCAATCACACCTTGTGTAAATGAATAAGAACAGGCGGCTGGTTTCTTGACCATTCCTCTTTCTCCCACTCCACTACAACATACAGACAACTTCAAAAAAGTTAAAGTCAAAAAAGGAGAGAACTGAGTGGTAAATCTTAAAAAAGCTATAAAAGATTAAACTTAGAACTTAGAAAACTAAACAGACAATAATAAATATGAATAAATATGAGTCAAATTTAACTTTTTTTGTGGCATCATAAAAATCTTCATGACAGCTAAGTATGAGAACCTTAGGAATGTGTTGTGCATTAGTTCAGTATCAGGTACAAAGAGGGATAGTGAGAGCAGAGAAAATAGTTTGTGATCTACATCTCAAAGGGGATGATTTATTCCTCTTGGAATAAATTTTTCTTTACACAACCTCAACAAGGAGGATGCAACTATATACAGGCTGTAACTTTTTACTTTTCTGGGAGTACATAGGCTTTTAACTTGACACTTGGGAGTTCAAGAATCAACAATGAAACCACTTTGCTAAAATATCCCATGAATTTAGTCCTTTCAGTTCATTATTTTTAATTTATATAAATTATTAATTTTGTTAAATTGAGGAAAATTTTAAGCATCGATTGTTTTTCTGTTCTATCTCATAGTTGTCTCTTTTTAATATAAAAGAACGTGCATTTTGAAACATTCTAGCATACTTCTTTTAAAACATATTATGGAGCAGTTTATCATATGGACTACTGTAGTAGTTTAATCATGAAAAAGCTGCAAGCTGTGAAATTGTAAAATAATAAGTATAACTGAATATGTGTAAGTGTGGAAAATATATTTTCTTCTTCCATATGATTAAGCACAACTATCTAACCAGGTTGTATTTTCAATTTCCTATCAATTTCTTATTTCCAATTTTCCTATCATTTCCTAGTAGGTCAGGAATTTACCAGTCATAAGAGTCTCAAAAGCATTCAGATCCCTATAAATGAACCACTGTCTGTTTCCTTACGTGAAAGTGACATGACACAGTGCCATAAGAGCCCATGACCAGAATCTGAACTCATCCTATGCATATCCAAGTATGCATAAGATATTCACCCTAATAGTGACTCACCCTATTAGTGACTTTGCCTTCAGGAGGATCCATCTGGTAAGTAGCTGACAAAGGTCATTAATATCATCTTTAATCACATTTGCTTTTCCACTTCTGTGGATAATTCAGCAGAGGATAATACAGTTTTTGGGAAAATAAATAAATAAATAAATAAATAAATAAATAAATAAATAATTATACCAAAAACATACTCAAAGGACTTCTACCCACAGCAGAAATTCCATCATTTTTTGGCAATCCTCTTTAAACAGAAAGATATAACATGGTGGCTACGAGAAGTATTACACTGGCTGAAAAATTTCTGTGACAGTCATGCTGTCTTGGGAGCAAAATGAAATGTGCTGTTTGAAGACTTAATTCTGGGTAATCCATTTCCCTGTAAGTTAAGCCTTCAGTTCTTAGCCTGGATGTATGACATTCTGTATGATTCTCTGAACACAACAAAATTTTAACTCAGACTGTGTAATAACCAGTTTATCATATGCACTACTGTAATAGTTTAATGTTGAAAAAGCTGCAAGCTGTGAAATTGTAAAATAATAAGTATAACTGAATATGTGTAAGTGCAGAAAATCCTTTTTTCTCACATATGATTAAGCACAACTATCTAACCAGGTTGTATTTTCAAACTTTGTCATCTAATTTGATGACAAACTTTTAATTTGTTGTGTAATTTAACTTCAGTGAAACTCCAGTAAATTTTCACCTATTTGTAAACAGAATTCTCAGGGAAATGGGAACCTGGCGAAAAGATATTGCTGTATTTTGAGAGTCAGCACAGACAGTGAAAAGTCAACCAAGCTATGTAAATATATCTTTGACATGTATAAGAATTTCTTATAGAAGGATAGGTTCTTTTGAAAGTTCACGAGATGGTCTTTGTAACAGAGTTCATGAACTGTAAGTCTCCTAGCTCTGCTCAGACCTTGATGCTATGCAAGCACCTCTCAGCAACATCTAAAAGGGGTGATAACGTTATTAAGAGTATTTTGGTCACAAATCTGAAGCACAGCACCACAGAAGACATTATGAAGAAAGCTCACTCCATCCCATTCAGAGTCAATTGCTGGAAGCGTTGCTCATACTAAAGCCAGAGACATGGGTTTGACAGGTGTAGCCCTCAGTGGATGAGGAATTGGATAGATGGTTTCACTCAAAAAGCTGCAGTCAAGGTCTCCAAGTCCAAATGGAGGTTATTGATGAGTGACATTCCTCAGGGTCTGGTGTTGGGACCAGCAATGTTTAACATCTTTATCAGCATCAGGGATGGTGCGATCAGAGCACCCTCAGCAACTTCACCAACACCAAGCTGTGGAGTGCAGCCAACATGCTGGAGGGAAGGAATGCCATCCAGAGGGACCTTGATAAGCTGGAGAAATGGGTTCATGGGATTCTCATGAATTTCAGAAGACCAGTTGTAAGATCCTGCAGCTGTGTTGGAGCCATCCCAAGCACAAGTACAGTCCAAGCATAAACAGAATAGAGAGCAGATCTAGGGAGAAAGATTTGTGGGTTTTGGTGGACAAGAAGTTTGACGTGACCTGGCAATGTGAATTGGCAGGCCATAAAGCCAACCACAACTTGGCTGTATCCAAAGCAGCCTGTCTAGCTGGGCAAGGGAAGGGATTTCTGCCCCTCTGCTCTGCTCTGGTGAGACTCCACCATCCAGCTCTGGGGCCCCAACATAGTAGGGACATGGATCTGCTACAGGAAGTCCAGAGGGAGAACAGGAAGGTGATCTGAGCACTCTCTCAACTCGGAGAGGGTTCAGCCTAGAGAAGGCTCTGGGTAGGTCTTGTAACACCTCCCAGTACCTGATATATACAGCTGGAGATTGAGTTTTACAAAGATGTGTAGTACTAGGACAATGGAGATTGGATTAAATAGAAAAATTCTAGTTTTAGTTCTGTTTTATGGAAGAAATTCCTTACTGTGAGTGTGGTGAGGCAATAGGACAAGTTGCCCAGGGAAGCTGTGGATCCCTGAAAGTGCTGAAAACCAGGCTGAATAGTGTTTTGAGCAACCCTGTCTAATGGGAGAAGTCTCTGCTTATGAGGCTGAGGAGTTTAAACTAGATGATCTTTAGGGTCCCTTCCAACCCAATTTTCTGTGATCCTATGATTAAAATTAGCAAAACAAGAATTGCTAGCTTTTCAGCAGCTATGTCAAGTGTATTCAAGGTGCATAGTAAACTCTGACTGCATATAGTGTCCTACTTTCCACACTGAGTTTGTCTCAGAAAATAGTTCCTGTGCATGATCAAACCCCTAGAGAAAAACAAAAAGTTAGAAATCTGGGAGTCAGGAAGTAAAAAAAAAGCTTTTGAACTGCTAAAAGATGAGTGGTTTTCAGTTTTCCAGACTATGTTGAGAGCAATGGCTCCAGACAAAAGATGCAGGATCAAACTGGAAAGTGCAAAGACAAGTTAGCTATGATGACAACAGAAGGAAATGGGTTGAGGCCTACAAGGATTTTATTCCTCTCTCTATTTTTTTTCCTTTACAGTTAGCTCTCTAGATGAACTGTGAATGCTGCACTATAGGGATGTCCTGTTACTTGTGACCCCATTTCAAGGACTATAATTATTTAATAACATCACAGATAACATAATTAGCTCCTCATATCTGGGTTAGTTGCATGACATATTTAACAGACAGACCCAGAATAACTCTCCCCTGTGAGACACTGTGCCTTAGCAAAAAGAGAAAATAATATGAGAATAAGTGCATGAAAAACATACTGCAATATGAGCACATCTGTTTCACTTCAAGCAAGTAATATGTTCTGGAATTACAAAATGTTTATGTATTGATTTTTTTGTTGAACAAAGATAATTAACTAGACCATTAATAATTAATTAAACATCTATCCAGTGCAATTAATTAATGGTATAGTTAATGCCTTTGTTAGATTCATTATGCAATAATTTCCCACTGCTTTTTTTTTCTCCACAATTTATTAATACTGAATTTATTAATGTTTACCAAGTCCTTTACATTACTGACTTTTTTTCCCTCATTAACAAAGGTATAGGGCAAAATTTGGCTAACTGAAGTCCATCAGTGGTATACCAATGCTATGGAGGACTTGCTACAGGCAGATCTGTCGCTGCTGGGCTATGGATGGGCTATGGATGTTCCCAAGTGTGTCAAGCAGGAGCAGGAGAGGCAACAGTCAGGAGATACAAGGCTTCATCTGCTGTTGGAAGTTAGGAAACATGCTATGAAGAGATGGAGGATCAAGAGCACATGTTTATGTGTATTGTATTTTCAGTGCAATGTACTTTTTATAGCGGAAGTAAACATCTCAGCACGGTTCTTTGCAGCACCCAGTTCATAAGGTGCAGCACAATTGCAAAGAAGGGACATCATCAATGCAAATGCTACACATGAAAAAAACTGCAAGGTGCCCATATTGTCATCTGAACAAAAATTTCTTCAAATAATTTTAATAGGCCACAGTGAGCAGATGCAGCAAATAAAGCCACATTTCCCATAAACCACTTTTGACACAGTTGTATTTCCTCAGGAGAATACATAAATGAGTTTAAAAAAGCTTTTGTTTAAATGCATTATACAAAGAAATAAACCCAAATGTACCAAACAAAATGCAAAATATGTTTGACCTCCATTATCTGTATGAAAACACAAAGTGCTCTCTGGTGAGGGGTGTTCAAAAAAACAAAATAATCCAAAAAAGGAAAGAGGAAATGAGAGTAATTTGGAAATTACCCTGTTATTTGAATTTATTTTTTAGATTAAAATGTTCAAATTATTTTTGTAGGGAAACATACTGCTCATGGCTACAAGGAAGCAATGATGCAGTGTATAATATTCATCTAGAGCAGTTAACTCAATCCAAAAATCTCTTTGGATTGCTCACATTTCAGCCTGACTAGCAGCGAAAGTATTATTTCATTCCTGGCTCTTTTTCATATCAATATGTATATGTACACACTAAATACTTTCAGTGAGGGTATTAACTACACATTCTATATAAATGAAAATATACAAAACCAAACTACTTTTGCCTCCACCAAACTACTCAATTTAAAAAATTTGAATAAATCATTATATCATTACAAAAACACCCATCATATTGATTGCTACTACCCAGGTGACTATTCTGAACATGGAGAGGAAATAAGGAAAGTTGTAGAAATGTGTAGCAGAAATATGTGATAAGATTAAAATCATAACTGTTTGTTAGGGCCATTTTTTTATTTTGAGAAAAAATTTCAAATCCTAAAAATCTCTTTGGAGACTATCTATTGCTATTGATTTTCCACAGAAAACATTCAGATACTGCAGCAATAAATAAAATTTTAAAAGCCCTTAGAAATTTTTTTGGCTAATCAGCCAAATATTTAACCACACAGAGAGCTTGAAACTTTGAAACCTTAAACACAAGTGTGGATGTGGTTCTTCCGCTGTTAAAATTGCCTGAGTGATGAAGTACTTGTATGTCCAGAGATATCCTGTTAATGTGACAATTTTATTGCTGAAAGAGTAATGTCTCCTACTTAAATTTAAGAAAAAATCAATTTTTTCACAAAACAAACTAGACTTAGAGGACTTAGACAGCATAAGATTCTCTCTTCCATATGTGTACACAAAGGCCAGGCAAAGCACAATTGCAAAACATAATTTCAACAGTTTCATTATGTATGTAAACTCATAACATCTGACTTATACTTATCTATAATATCCATATTGCTCAGTTTTAAGTAAAGACAAAATAACAAATAACAGTGACTTTTTTTTGCAATAATTGTAATGGAGCTGTTGTGCAGCACAGATTTTGAAGGAAATGACAGCTGGTTTCCAAGAGAAAAGAATTTATTCTTGGATGTCTTTTCTCCCAGAAAAGCTTATAGGTAAAAAGATAATTCAGTAATTTTTCTAACATATTGCACTCCTCCTAAAGATTTAAAATTACAATCAGTCTGAGAAACTAGCAACAAATTAGACAGTATGTGAGACATTTTAGAAAATTAGACTTTTTTTAGTGTTCCACTCATTTTAGAGAGGAATTGCCCTCCAGACACAATGTTGCAATCATAACTAGCTCATCATATTTATTTTGAATCTCATATCATGTTTTTCAAATAATATCTGAAACTGAGAATAGAACAGGACCTGCATCTATAGATGGTTGTTACACTTCCTGACAGAAACAAAAATAAAAAAATAACATGTAAATCATAATCATAAATTCAGTCTGAGGTAGCAACCATTAGCAAAGTTATGAATGCTGAAGAAAAAATGATCTGCAGACTTCAGGTTATTCAGGGTTTCAGAAAACAAAAAACGGGAAAGCAGGTTCGTCCATGAAGGACTGGATTAAGAGCAAGATAGATGTTTCAGAACTAGAAATAGAACAGGATTTTTTTTTCCCTAAACACTTTTAGAACATAACAGTACAAATAATTTAGTAAATTTTTAACGTCCCCCTGCAACCAGCATAGAGACTCTTACTAATTCAGACTAGTTGTCCATGTAATGTATATAGGGTAATTAATTTTGTCTTTGACAATGGCTTTAGGTGCCAAAAGGTGTAGACAAGCATCAGTGAGAATAGGACTGGATGCAGAAGTTGACATTTTGAAAAATATAAAAAAGAGTGGATCAAGGTTAACTATACTGATCCCTTTTCCTATTTGTGCCAATGGCTGGTGATTAAATCACTCTTAATGCTATACATCTAAGCGTCAAGGCAAGTAGATGCTACAAGAAGAAAAACCCACTGGGACATTCATGCTATCCTATATTGTGGTGTGATTTTCCTTTTTTTTTTCTGATCCGTGACCTAATTTGGGTTATCCCATGCAATGCCACTATCAGTTGAAAACTTACCCTTAACTGCATTCACATGAAGGCATGAAGTGACTGCCTTCCTTGTCATGAGATCAATGAGCTAATGAGGCCTGGGACCCCACAGCTTTTTTCTCATGGTTAAACGCCGAGATGACTAAGAAGGTCTTTCAGTAACTGCTATCTGAAAAACAACTGGGTAATCCTCTTATGTTTTGGGGTTTCTTTATATTAAAGCTAGTGAAACTAAATTTCATTACATTTGTTGTATAACTATTCCTTTTAACTAATCTGGCGCTCTGGTTAAGATTGTCTGTTATTTGAAAGATTAATGGATACCCTAGATGTACCTTCTCCTTCACTGTAAGAGTTGACCACAGTTTGTCTAGTATACTTTAAATTCACCAAGACGATACTACACTGTAAAGAGTCTGTGGAAACTAGAAAAATATTTGCATATGATATGCTTGTTTGTATAGCATCCTCTCATGCCTCGTTTTATGCTATGGTACCACTCATCTAACTGTATATTTTTACTAAAAATGCATGTTCTTAGGTATTGCACAAATCCACAAAGACAATTTCTTTGTGAAAGCAGATATTTCAAGTGAAATATAAAGCTCTATTCTTCCAGTTCTTAGATCATAGGTTGGGAAGTACTATTTCTTGTATAATGTATCATCTGTTACAGCCCAGCAGATGTAACACACCATGTTTTATTATTGTTCGCTCTTCTTGGAATACTGCATTTCCTCCCTTTGGTTCCAGTAGAGTTTACTGCACAAGAGAAAGTTAATGAATCTCCAGAAATTATCTAGAATGGCAAAAATAATCAGATCAGCTTTAGAAAAATCAGAACAATTTCTTGGACAAATTAATTTGATGAATCTTTACAAGAGACTTCCAAAATTCCATCTTAGAAATCATTCCACAAAACACAATACATATAGCAGAAATTATTATATAAACTAAATAACAAAATATTATTATAGTTAGAGATGATAAACTACACTCACTCTAAATCTAATTATATAATAATTATAAGGCAAGAAATATAGGAAAATTACATCGTGTAATGCCCCAAGCATTTAAATATTTAAATGTTCTGTCAAATAAGCAGAAAGAGGTGTGTACTGACATTGACTTCCAATGACTGCTGGTGCGCCTGTCTGTGAAGATTCAAAAAGTTTTCAGGATGGGCTGGCTAAGGGAAGACACTGATTGGTGGCATGCTCCACAAGCTGTCATACAAGAGGTGAAATTTCTAACAGTATCAGCTTTGCACTTAGGTTACCCAGTAGAACATCACCCATATCAAAATGGCTGGGGTGGGATTTTATGTTATTCGCTTATTTAGAAATGAACACTGTTATTGGAGTTTTCTCTGGATACAGAACATCTAGTTGGGCTATGCTGCAACCTCTCTACCAAAAGCATCTTGTAGCTGCTTTTGTCTTCCATTCACAGAAGGGTGAGCACATGGTGTAGCCATCTTGGATCAGTCAGAAGAACCAAGTGTTGCAGAGCAGCATTAATATTTGCAGTGTTATTTGTAGCCTATAGAGATTTTAACCTTTGTGAACACAGAGCAAGCTATAACTTTTTCCAAATAACAGGGAAAATAATTGATGCTACTTGTTTATTTGTAAAGGCAAAAATACTGGTCTTAATCTCTCTGTTAATATTATGAGCAATATCATCTCAAAAATACACATATTTTGCGTGTATAACAAAATCTATTTAAAAATCTTAGCCTTAACAGACGCAGTCAAGACAATTGCAGTTTTTAGATTATCTTTCTTGTTTCTAAAAGGATACCATGGTTTGCTTTTTAATCTTTCAAGGGGAAGTATGCTAAAAGACATTTAAGCATGGACTTGTCTTACAAATATATAAACCTTAAACATCCATAATCCAGAGAGAATAAAAAAATGGGTCAGTGTCAGTAATAGATTAATTTTTCAACATAAGAATTCAATTCTCCAGCATACTCTTTTCAGGACCCTTTGAAGTAAACAGCAGTAAAATTGGAATGTGTTCGAGCTCAGAATTTGAGTATTACATTTTCCAATGGAGCTGTTTTGAGTACAAAGAAAATTAATGAGTCCTTTAAAACTACATCATTTTATGTTTTGCTTTGAACATACAGTTACACTGAGTGGCAAGGTTTGTGAAAACTGGAATAAACAAGAAAGAGTAAGTGTCTACATTTGAGCAGTTCAAAGGAATACCTTGGGGAGCCTGCATCAAACTGTGAAGTCCCTATCCTTCATTACCATCATCTTCAAGCAGATACTAGGGGTGCATAATTGCAAAGGGGGGAATTAGCTTTTTTTTTTAATTATTTTGCTCTTTTTGAAACCCTAACTGCATGAAGATTATGCAAATGTATAAAACCATGTTTAACATTAACCATGAATCAATTATAGGAAGTCTGTCCTTCAAAAAGTCATACAGACTTCAACAGTTCAAACTATATGGAGATTAATGAACAGAAGACCACTACATGTAGTACTGTCGTTCTTCTAAATCAATTTTGGAAGAAATTACTTGTACCAAACTTCTTTTAACTGTACACAGTTCTGTTTTCAAAAATAATGTAAATAGCATTGTAGTAATTGTGCACTCAAGTTGCTTCTACAGCGCACGCCACTGAATATCTAATTGACCTCATGCGGAGATGGATAAGCCAAGTAATTTACAATTTGTTGCACTGTTTTCCTGACCTGTTCTCAGAATATTTATTATAAAATTAATTCAATACCTCTAATTTAGTGGACTTTGACCAATTAAAAAATCAAAGCAAAAATATATGCTAGAATAAGATGTTTCAGGAAAGCCTGTTATACCTGTTCATCAAGCACAAAACAACTAGGGACAGTAGCACATTTCAAACTAAATAAAAAATCTTACTTCAAGCTTCATAAAGAGCTACGAAGCTTGAGATAAGATTTTTTTTAATATTTTATTTAAAATGTTATGAAGGCCATAGCCATGAGTAGATTAATATCTAGACCTACATTTATAATTATTTATTGACAATATTTATATACAGTTAACAGTAAACTATGGTGAGGTAAATTTATTTTACATATAAATTTGTTTTCTAACAATTAAAAAAACATAGCTTCATTATATTCTGGATTTCTCTTTTCATATTGAGGCTTGATTCCTCTTTTATGTGAGTATTATTTCAGAAATAACTACTTTAAAATCCATGTTGGTGTACTCAAAAGTGGTAGGAGATCAAAACAGGACTAATAGTTTTTCCTCTCTTTTTTTATTCTATTTGAATATCCACACAGAGTAGACAAAGCTTTGGAATGAGCACATGGCAATGATCTGCTTTTTCATTTTCACAGTGGGTAAGAGGATTATGGGTAGATTTTACATCTCAGCCAGAATACTGTCAAGACAATTTTCCATACATACATAGAAACATACAAAGTAAAAATTTGCCTATGCTTCACTAAAGAGTGAAGGAGAAATTGCTAAAAGCAAAAAATCTCTCCTGCATACTCAGTTTGAATAGCTTAAATATTACTTATTATTATTTTTCATCTTCGAATACTTCCCTCTAAAAAACAAAGAAATTTCATCATATTTTTGTGTGTAAGGTTTTGAGTATAATTGAATCACAACATCAATTTGCATGGGTTTTTTTCCCACTTGAGGCAGCTGGTCCTGGGGTAATGTAGCAGTAGGTCTTGCTCTAGCCATGATTTTGATGAAAAGATTGCCAACTTGTAACTAAAGAATGGCCTAAGAGGTTTCATACCCATCAGCCATCACTTCTATTGATTTGAGTTCACTGTGAGCATAAATCTGACTCAAAAATCCATCTGTGGATGATGAACACCATATATCAGTGCCAATCTCCCAACTTTTCCCTTTTTTGAGTGAAGTCATTTCTCAGGGCACGTTTCTTTAGACCAAAGATTGGAATGAACTTTTATTATTTACAACTGCACTTCCTCATGGCCTAATAGTAGTTGTTGTATTTATCAGCAAATTAATTACATAATACTGAAATATTTTTGCACTTTATGCAAATCTTCCTATAAAAAAAAATCTTAAATCACTTTTTTTGTTGTTTAATTGTATTGTTAATAATTTCACTGGAATCAATGAAATACCTTATTTTTAATAAATTTGTAAATAATTTTTTTCATACTGAAAGATGGAATATATCAAAATATATGAATAATATATTACTCATAAATAATACACCCAGCACACAAAGATAGTTTAAAAATAAAAATATAAAAAACTAGAGTGAATCCAGCAGAAGAAAACAAAACAATATCAGTTTTTGTTTTCTTTTTTCTTCCCTGCCTACAAAGAAAAACTTCTTGCCTTTAGTTTTAAATACCTTTGAAGCTTACTTATCCATTGTAATGTCTCTGTGAGCTGTACATATTCTGTTCTACAAAATAATTAAATATATGTTGATTTATATGATGCTAAGGAGGCTGGAAATAAATGGCTTTGTACAGAAAAAGGAAACACAATTCATCCATAAAGCACACTTACTTTCAGCAAGGGCCAAATATAGCTCTCTGCCTCCTGAATGGAAATGTACAGCGTGTTCAGAGCTGAAGTGTGGCTCTGCATCACCAGACAGGGAAAGCCTGCGCCTGTGTGGCAGTTTTTTAAGTCTCTTTCATCAACTGTACAGGTTAATGTTGAGCATAATGTAGCAAACTTTGCTTGAGCTGGAGGATGAGCTCCCCTGTGATGTTGGTGGCCTTTGGGTGACTTTTACTCTAAGCAGTATAAAAAGAAACAAAATTCATATGAGCTGATTACATTTCACAGGCATGTTGTGCCTAGATAGCAACATATAAATCAGTACCAAATCCATCCTGGTTATTTATACTTATTACACCTTTACCATACTTCTACTACTCTTTTCCTTTTGGATGAATCTCTTTTCTTTAGATCTGTTCCAAATCCTTCATGCCCAAAGCTCTTCAGTGGTTCAAGGTCACAAATATATTACATCATATGTATATGTCCATGATATAAAATACTGTATTGTTTGTCAGATTTACCCTCTCTTACAGAGCCAATATCTATCACAAAATCTTACAGGTATTTGTAGTTGCCTTAAGTTTGGCTTCTTCTTAAACCTAGAGGTAAATATCTGCAGTTACCCACAGCTTTACAGTTTCAGCAATAATGAGGAGTTCATTATTCAAGGAGTCAGCTTCAGATAATGTAGTATTTTACAGCATAGAAACTTCTTCTTAATATACAATGAGATATCTTTTTTAAATCCCTCTTAATCTCTTGATATTTAAAATCCATGTCAACACACAAGAAAGATGTAGACCTGTTAAAGATGATCCAGGGGATGACCATGGAGGTGATCTGAGGCAGAGAGTACCTCTTCTGTGAAAACAGGCTGAGAGACCTGGACCTGTTGAGCCTGGAGGAAAGAAGGCTCCAGGGTGACTTCACTGCATCTTTCCAGTGCCTGAAGGAAGCTTGTAAAGGGGAAAGAAATGGACTTTTTATACAGACAAATAGTGACAGGACAAGAGGTAATGGTAAACTGAGAGGACAGGTTTAGATTAGATGTTAGTGGGAAATTCCTTACTCAGAGGGTGGTGAGGTGCTGGCACAGTTTGTCCAGAGAAGTTTGTGGATGCCCCAGCTCTGGAAGGGATCAAGGCCAGGTTGGATTGGGCCATGAGCAACCTGATCTAGTGAACACCAGGGTGGCTGGAATCACATTATCTTTAAGATTCGTTCTAAACCAAACCAGTCTATGCTTCAGTGATTCTTTGACTCTATGTATTTCCAAGGCTGTTTGACTTTTACTAGCAAACCTATGTTCACAGGTCTATAGCTCAGCATAAAGTCTGAGTTCTTACCTGAAATCTAGTACCAGGCAAATTCTCTTTGTAATCTACTTGTTGTAGAGAAAATGGAATACGATAGAAATACTTTCAGTTTTTCCTTTGTGATGCAAAAGCACCTATTCTTACTAAATTATACATAGCTAAACTAAAAAGTTATATATGCAACATACATCAGAAGGCTGCCACTATATTTTATAATAAATTGTCTTTCCCTTCAACTGCCAGGAGAAATTTCATACTAATCCATAAATCTAAGAGTTTTACTCCATATGATTATTACTTCCAGGTCTCAAGAAATCCACATATCTTTTTTTCAGATCTTGATGAGAGCTGAAGAGGCTAAAAACTCCCTTAACAGTAGACATATTTAAAAAATAATAAAAGAAGAACCTGTATGCAAGTCAAGAAAGGAACCAGATATCCAGTATGTAATGAAGTGCATGCAGCCAAATGCAGGAAAACCTGAGTTTCATCTACAAACCCAACTTTTAGGAAATAAAATCCTTCAAATAAACATAACACAACCACTCAGATTGCTGTTTACTCAGGCCAGTTCAGGTATCTGGTAATGTCCATCAGTATGAACTACAATATGAATTCTCATTTGCACTTTTTTCTCCCACTGTCATACTTGAAAAATCTCATGTCTAATGCCCTAATGCTCTTATATATATATATATACACACACACTTAGGGCATAGTTCAATATAATTCCACTTCATTAATACAAAATGACAAAAAAGTGCTTATGTTTCAGGTCTGTTGCTGTGGTATAGGATGCTGCCATTTCAAGGTATGATGCCTGCTGAACCCAGGGGGGCACAGCACTGAGTTCTGCAATCTTCTCTAAATTGTGATCTTAAGTTAATATTTTAATAAAGGAATAAGAATGAGTCTTCTGCTTATCTGAAGAAGCAGTTATGCTCATGTCCACATGATCTCACAGCAGTTCCTGAGTCAGCAAAGCCAGCATGGAACTTCCCATTAACTTCATTGGGTCAAGATTAGTGCTTTATTACATTTAGTTGAATGGTGGTACATTAACACAACCATTTCTAATGAGAGCAAAAATTAAGGCAATGTAGCAGAAGGCCAGATGAATATCCTCTACAGACAGAAAGTACATTTAGATTATTTTGGCAGAATTCACAACTGTAATATAAAAAACACTGGATATACTCAGAAAATAATGCACTTGGTTTTTGAGGAGGCAGCATCTCCAGTCCATTAAGTGGAAATCTTAGTCTTGGCTTTTTTTGTACTTCATGCCCTGACAAAGTACTTATCATTCTAAAAAATTAAAAACATAAGCCTAATAATTTTTGTTCTGTATGCAAAAATTTGCTTAAAATAGACATGAATCAAAGAACAAGAACATGAAAATAGACATGTTTCTGTCAGGATTTTGTACATTTTTTTCCTCAGAAACATCAGTTTCAAAAAACAAGGTTTTCAGTTTTTGTGCTTGTTATTAACTCAGTTGCTATTCCTCCCACAAAAAAAAAAAGGCATTACTTTTCAAGTAATTTTCTTTCTTTTTATGTATGACAAAAGGCTGGGGTTTATGCTGGGCATACAAGGAATGAATTTTAATTTATGTAATGAATGAAAAGTACATTTTATGATCTTCTCTGCAAAACAGAAAAATTCCTGATTCATGATTTTCTTATGTCAAAACCTGCCACATTCTCTTTTAGTGTCTCAAAAGGCAATTCATATTATATAATTTTTATACACTTTAGGAACTAATTAACAAAAACATTATCATTCAATGATAAACAATTCAAGGTCTTTTTCTGTACCTTGAAATATACTAAATAATCCTTCTGGGTTTTCTTGGGGTATTTTTGCAACCAAATCTTTCTTACATGTCATGGAGAATAAAAGAAATTATGTTATAGAATATAGGAAAATAAGAGAAACTGTAACCTCAAAAAGTCCAATGGAGGATTAATGAGGTCTGTTGCAACTTTGGCTAAGTAGTTTCCAAAAGTTTTGGTGAACCGTATTCAAATACTTTTTTCAATTAAGTGTTTTAGTGTAAAACACTTGATGACAGGAATGATGACTACCCCATCGAAGTCTTTCTTTCTGTAATTTTACTTTGCTTTTTCTTGTCCTAACCTCAGAGGTCATGACGCACATGATACACCATTCATGTCTGAAGATTCTATTTAGTCCTTGGAGACAACTCAGGCTTCTTCAACCCATCGTCAGCTATTCTGTTATTCCATTGCTGTTCTCTGGAGGCTGTGGACTAACATCTTCCTTCAACTGCAGTTTTCAGGAAAAAGCAGAAATACCAAGACAAAAATCTTTATCTCTTACAGTTTTTTAAACAGCATGACAGGTCTGAGTCATATTCTGCTTGTTATTCATGATAAACTGCAAGTTTCCTGCACTGCATTTCTATTTGTGTTGCAGATAAGCATCTGAGTTGCAGTGTATCTGAGGTAACTTTAGAAATTTGCTCCTGTTCTTATTACTCTTCTGCATAAATTAGATTGATTTCTCTAATTATTTTGAATTTTAAACCTTTTCTATGGTTCTGATTTTGAACCTTAATGGTTTGATAGAATCTGCAAAACCAGTCAATGGACTATATATTCTGTGGATTATTGCTATGGAAAGTAAAGGTATGGGTTGTATTTGCATTGAGATATGTACTTTATTGGAGCATGTATTTATATCTCTCTCTGCAGTTCAGGGCGGATTCCATATAACCCTGTTTACTACATCTCTCTTTTGACAATGAACCAAAATCAATCTTAGATACTACCACTTTGTACAAGTTTTGACAGTGCTTTCCTTCAAACTTCCAGATGGGAAGAATATTTCTCTCCTGGAATGGAGCAGAAGTATAATTTTCCTCAAGCAAGCACAGGGCTGTTGAATGTGAATCAACTGAGTTGGTTCTGTGAGTACATTCCCTGACCAGATTAAACCTCCCCTAAAGTAAAGAGTTGCCAAAAGGGATGGAGGAGAATGGCTAGTGAGGGAAAGGGAAATAACTCAAGCTCCCTTACAGTTAAATTCACACTTATATTTTTTATATGATATGTATTCACCTGACAGATTCATCAAATATATATTTTGTAAGAAAATCTTTATATACTTTACAGTCCTTAAAAAGAATATTTGGGAATTAGATGCATGATATTTATAGAGTATGGAGAGTTCATACACAGATATCTACCAGAGTCCAAAGTGTCTCCTTTTTGTTTATAACCTCTTCCAAACTGTCGAGGTGTGATATCCATTCAGTAGAGCAATTTGAATTGTCTGTATAAACAGCCATGTACAACATTCATTAAATACTAGCGCAGATTTATTTACTTTTTCTTGCTAATGACATTTGGTCATTAGAAAAGGACATAAAAATGGCTGATGTCCTGAAATCTGCCTGACAATCAAGGAAAGCATGACCTACTGCTGCATGGAACAGCAGAGAGCAGAAAAGATGTCACAGTTTTCTATCAGAATTTAAATACATTCTGAATTGCTGAAGAGCATCATATAACATCAAGGGACACAAGTGAGCATCAGCTGCATGGTGTTGACAATAGGACTAGGTTTCTATTTCATCTGATACATATTTTTATTGCATTCTCAAAAAGATGGAGTTTATTTCTTGAAAAAAAAAAACATCCCCAAAAAACAACCAACCAATCAAACAAAGAAACAGGGAAAAAAAAACAAAGAAATTTATAAAAATATTTTATCAACAGCACACATAAAGAGGAGGGGTGTTTAGGACAGAAATTTTCCCTTTTTCATCTGCAAGGCAAAATGTGCTCTGACTTCAATAGAATGACATTTTCATCTGATCTACAGTGGCCACTAACTCAAGCACATTTGACTGAGAGTATGTACTAAAAGGCAAAGACATGAAGTGGGATCTGAAAAAGCCTTAATCTAGTGGTTAGGGGGCATCATGACATATGTCCAAAAGCACAAGCTGCTGCTCTGTTCTAAATATGTTGATTTTCTGACTTTTCTACCATAGTGTCATTTTTCATTTCAGAAAGGTAAATTCTCGCCCAGCCTCCTTCATAAGATCAGAGAGAAGCAACACTGCTGCTTTGAGAGATTGTTGAAATTGGCATTTAACTGGCTCTCAATTAAAAAGTTTTAGTTTAGTAACTTTTCATTTCTTGTGCTCTTCCTTACTATTTTGAGAAACTACTTAGTGCAAGAAGTGAGTGAACCTATACCATTTATACCCCCTGAATATCTGACTGTACATTTCAAATACATTTAATTCTGCTCTTTTAGGATCCTTTCCTGTGAAAGAACTGAATTAAAATCCTTATATTTTCATGCAGAAATGCACTGCAGCATTTACAAAAATAGTAGGGATTCTACCCAGAGGACGTAAAGCAGCTCCCAAGATTTTACCTTGGATATATGGTTTGATTAAATTCTACTTGATTAAATATATGTGGTTTGATTTTTTTTCCCCCAATTGTTGTTTTCTCTAATTGTTTTTTACTCCAATTGTTTTTTTGTTTCTGCATTTTCAGTGATGGTTGGTTGGTATTCTAGATCATAATAATCAGAACATTTCATCAGTGTCATAGTTGACATGATACCTAGTGAAACAGTAGGAGAGAAGGCCAGCCGAATGCAAATTGAGCTGGAATTCAGGAAATAACTAGATTTTAATTTGTAAAGGTCCTAGAAATGTTTCTGTAGCTCTTACACAACTGATTTCTCCTTAAGAAGCGATAAGGTGAAGAACAGGTCATGGTATTCAGGTTGGGAGGAGAAAAAACTGGAAAAAGCCCGACAGACTTCATAGATACTTAAAGAAACATGAGCTAGTGAGTTCCTAAGATACATGTCATCACCCAGACCTGCTTGGTGATGACATGGGAAGTGGATAATACTTTTATAATTAATATCCCCATTATGGAATTGAGAATATTTATCTATTTGAGAGAGAATTTTGACAAAGGACTGACATATTGAGTGGAGTACTAAAAAGAAGTTTGTACTGTATCCTTATCAAAAAAAAAAGATTTCTTTGAGATTGCGATAATGTCCTGTCTCCTTTATTAAGGCTAAATCTATTCACTTTATAAAATAAATCTTTTGCTTATACGAAAGGTGAAAACATGCCTTTTTGGTATGTAAAAACAAAGTCTGTGCTGAAACACAACTTTCTGATAATACACATGGTTCAAAACAGCTTAGGTCATCTGTCTTGACACAGCAGGAATAGATTATCCATTAGGTATCACTCATACTGTACTGAAGTTATGGAAACTAGCCTCAGCCTAATTTTTTATACTGTAAGCATGTTTAGTTCAGGTATTCCTTGTTTTGATTACTTATTCGTATGTTTCAAACTACACTTTACAAAAAAAAAACCCTATATTTGTACTGATCTTATTTCCATTCTGCTTATATTGATTATATAAAATATTGTCTTAGACTGAGACAGGACATATACTGGTTTTCAAGAGTGGGCTGGTCATGATTTCTTTGGTTATCCTTGAAATTTTCATAGAATTAAGAGAAAGTACATATATTAAGGGGTTGTTTTCAGCACTGAATTTGGCTTTTATATGAATAAAACGGAAAATCAACTCACTTTCCCACCTTAAAAGTTGATAGAATTGATGTTTCAAAATGGTAGTTTTGTTACAAAGCATATGCTTTTTCCTATGACTTGGTGTCTCATGGTTCTTTGGAACAGACAAGAGAGTGTGTTTTTGAGGGAGGAATACACTTCAAATGATGAGTTAAAAACCAAAACCAGTGCCAATAGCTAGAAAAGTAACAGCTAGGGGAGGGGAAGGTCTATCTGTCAAGTGATAATTTAAAATTTTTAATCTAAGTTTTTACCAGACGTTTATCAGTATCAGACAGAATTCTCATGCATAATGGATTTCACCCATGTAGAAACACATAAAACTTAATTTGCCTCATCAAAGAAAGAGGGACACAAAAACATCAACCTACTAGCATTATTTTTAATCTCCATTACTATCTCTAATTGAGGTCTAAGAAATTACTGAGAAGACAGAATTCTTAAATTCTGTATTAAGCAATAACAATATATATGTGTGTGTATATATATATATGGGTATAGACCGACTAACTTTTGCATCCATGTTGCTTGAAATTGTGATATTTCAGCATTAAGAATGCTTTGTTGTTGTTTCATACTCTTGATATTGCAGGGGGATGATTTCTGGTTATAGCTTGTGTTAATTTCAAAGGTAATCATCTTACCAATTTTCCACCAAATCAAAACACCTGCTCTTCATCCATTAAAATCCCTTAGGAAGGATATTTCTGTTGCATAAAAAAGAAAAAACAGCCCAACACTATCTTACAGTAGGTTTTTCCATTTAAAACTCTGAAAGCTCAGTCCAGAAATATAGTTATCACAGAACTCAGATTACATCATTAAAGTTTCCACAAATTATTTTAGCACTACCTAAAGTAATTCGTATTCAGAAGAGAGGTAAGTTTTGCTTTGAAATGGATATATCTTATTTGCAACAAGAAATACCATGCAATATTTGAGAGCAAGCAAAATAATGCTTTCAGAGCAGAAACTTTCATATTATTTATCTTTGTTATTCAGTAGCTTACACATATAAATGCACACATACTCACATATGTCTCTCTACCCCAGACACATATGGAGAATTTTAATTCTGGAATGAAAATACATTTCTGATTGAGTGTAACATCTTTCTTTTTGCCAGTTTTCATTTTTTTTGCATGACAGGGAACAGAGAAATTAAAAGGTTTCTGCACAACATCTTGGATTCTGGTAGAGACTGATAGCTTCTGCAGAGAGACATAAGATAAGGAAAGCATACTTAGAAAACCAACACATGAGAAGAGCTGCCTAGCAGCTATAAAATCAAAATTGCTGCAAAAAGCTAATGCTAGGACAAGGAGATGAATTCTAATAAAAACAGTGGAAGAGTAGTAAAGTTTCACTATACATTATAACCATTTCACAGGAACCCTCAATACCTTGAATATTCTGGGACATGAAAGGATTTGGCTATAACGAGGAGAATACAATTAGAGCTTTACACTTAGCCAGATGCAAAATCCTCATATTTTCCCAGTTATCGCTCATGAGACACCTTGTCCAAAACTAGTAGACCTCCTATAATATTTCTACTGATTTCGAAAGCTTCTACATCAACCCCACATCATCTATCTAAATCATCTTTTTTGGAGTTCATGCAAGCCTTGGAAATAAATAGTCACACACACACAAATATTTCCAAGCCCTATTCTGTGTTTTCTTCTTAGTAATGACATTGAAACTTAAGTAAAAATCTTTGTTCCTTCTTATTAGAAAAAGGGGGGAATGAGCGAACTGGTGGCAAAATCCAATCCATTTTTTTCACTAAACTTGTGGCTGAGGAATGTTTGAATATAATAGATAGAGTTGAAATTTTAGTGGTTTTTTTTTTTTTTTTTAGAAATGCATTATTGTTTAATTGCACTGCGTTAAAACTGTTTACTGTTTGTCGCATTTTCAGATCATTAAAACTAGGCTGTAAGCTATTTAATTTTTTTTTCCATTTCATCTTGAAAAGGAAGCCATTACAGATGGTAAGCTGTGAAAGTACAAGGTAAGACGTGAAAACCTAACCTGACTGGGTATTCCATTTATATTTATGGTATTAAGATAGAGATGCTTTTTCACAAAATCAGTTCAATTGCTAAAGTGTGAGAAGTTTCAAAAGAGCAGCTGAAGGGATTTTTGGGGTTTAGCAGCAGGAAAACATATGGAAGAACTACTACTATATGACGTATCAAAATGTAAAAAAAAAAAAAAAGTTAAAGAAAAATAAAATTGCCATTTCCGTGTTCTTATTCATTCTGCTCAGACGTCCTTGCCTCATACTCTCTACCTGATCTTTCCTGCTGATGAGCTGACACTCCCTTGTCTTCCTTTGAAATTCCTCTTTCCAATCTTTGGCCTCCATCTGCTTTCATTTGCTTTTGACTTGACATCTGAAGGGCTTTGCACTCTCAGAGGGCCAATACTATCGATGCCTGAGCCTTTGTACCTTCATGAATCTTCTTTTTCACCAGTATCAGAATATAATTTTCAGTCTCCCTGCAAGTGACCTTTATTTATTCTCACATATTAGCTTTGATGATGTCCAAGTTTTTAATGAAAACAAATTTGCAGTTTAACCTCTCTCAAAATGCTTTCTATTATTGCTCATTTTTACATAGAAATTAATCAATTCTGCTTTTTTTTTTTTCCTTCTAAATTGTCGTGATATGTAAGAGCTGGGCTCAATAGAGTTGTTATGAAGTGGGCATAAGCTATGAAGTTAACTTATGTATAAAACACACATCCCTAAAAGGGATCAATAATCTCTCTATGGTTAACGTTTGCCTATGGATTCTGTAAATTTTGGAATATAAAATAAGCTTTTGGAAGCTGATGAGCTGTTTTTAAGCAGCAACTCTTCAGCTGAATTCTGTGTCTGACCTTCATTTTCAGACAACTACCTTGACATGCTTGAATCCCACCCCTTTGTAGTGGGTCAACAAAGTAATTTCCTAAGAGGGGAAAAAATTTCAAAACAAAAGACAAAAATATGGATACCTCACAGGCAGGCTGTGCAAATTATGTATCTAATTTTAGTTTTACATACTGGAAGAAAAATATGGGCTTCAAGCTCTCCTGTAAACCCCAGTGTTTCTGTGATTTTTGAAGCTGACTGCAAATGACGATGGAAAAGGAACTATTCCATTAATAGGTAGATGAGCACCATTTCAGGTCACTGTCATAGCATTTCATTCAGCTGTGGCGGAGCAGAGCATGGCCAAGGGTGCCAGCACTGTGTGGTACAAATAACAGATGGAGCAGTGATGCTGTATGAAGTCCACTCAGATCAGCATATTGTCAGATACTCAGGCTTTTTCAGTCTGATCTATCCCTCTTTCTGTAAACTCAGAGGAGGTCTACTCTGAAATTTGGTCTAATTTCTGGGCTACATGAGTAAATAATAAGCAGTAGCAGACACACTGCTCAGTTCTTTCCAATGATGAGAGAGTTGCAACTGGCAGAATTTGAAGCTCACTGGAAGGCACTCCATAGTTCAAAACCCGCCAAGAAATGCACCAAGGTGAAAAGCCTCATTTTTGAAAGATTTTTTTCAAGTGTGTCACTGATGCTTTCTTCATAATACAAATTTTCTTGGTGCCTCAGCAGGTCATTAGAATGCTTTCAAAAAGCTCAAGATAAATAGTGTTGGCAGGTACAAGACAGTGTTGAGAAGTGGCTGGAATTAACACAGGGAAAAATAGATATTTGGCAGGCCTAGTGTAAATTGTCACATGAACCAAATATCAAATTAGCTTCCTAAGGTGTACACAGTTCTCAGTAACCTCTAAGATTATGTAGAGCATGAGTATGATGAAAGAGGAAAGAATCTGAGCAGAAAAAGCAGAAAGAAGGGTCAACATGAAGGCCATGCCTGTTAGCACATATGATGAAAATATGACATCAGTAAAAGATCTGATGGTAAGTCTGAGGAAATGGAAAGAAATTGAAAACATCTATTTTCTCTCAGCATATCTGATCAGCTGTGTTCACCAGCTATGGATGTTGATGTATTTGATATTTTGTAAAAAGCCTTTTCTGGATCTCCTTGCAGCACTTGCACAGCAGATACAGCATGCCAATAGAGTTAGAGTATCACTGAAACCAAATCTTTATTTTTCAAAAACGTCCAGCTATCTCTGTGTGGAAAATGCTGGTAGCTTGCTATAATACCCCAGGGAGCTAGATCCAAGAACTTTTGATGATCATTCTGCTACAAACCTTTTATTTTTCACCAAGAACTGTCAGGGCTGCAAATTGAATTCTCAGCTGAAGTCCACAAATATTGACTGTAAACTTGGTTTGCCAACATAAACCAAGCCAGATTGTTACAGCAGATTTAAGATGTTCTCCTTTATAACACTCATTGCAAGTATCTGACTTAAAATATCAAACCACTTATAAGAGTTTGGAGATATGCATGTACAGAAATAGTGTGGTATGTGTACTTCTTACAGTTGCTTAATAAATCTTTACAGTATTACATTTGTGTAATACTCTTCTGTATTTTAATTTTTGATTGGTGAATTTTTTTACAAGATACTTCTTTTTGCTATAGTCAAAAACACAAGCAACATTTCAGATTTAAAACTAAACTTAGAAAAGTCTATTTTATGAATCCTATCATAACACAGTTACAGGTAACCTTAGGTCGGAATTTCTCTCAGAGAGCAGTTGGAAAATAAGTATAAATTTTTCACTGTTCACTTAAAACTTTATAAAGTATTCTACACAACACAGCATGGTATATGGTATATTATGCCTTTTAAACTAGTTTTCTGTTCTATTATTTGGCCATATGTTTTGGGTCAACACTACAGTATCATGCAGTTGATTTTACTTTTTAATAAAGTTGAGAATGTAGATTTTTACTGTTCAGTTGTAAAATGTGTTGTATAAACAACATGCTATAAGCACAACTGACCTAAAGTTATTCTTTTGGAGCTCAACATGGAGCACAGTAACTGCACCATCATTATTACGCACTTTGTGGTGGTCCAAAGCCATTCAGGTCATTTCAAATGTTGTCTCCCACTGTGCCTTACTGAAAAATAATCTTTGGTTCCCACCACCGCCATGAAGTTGTCAGCTTTAGACTGCACTAAGTTACAGAAATATGTCTCAGAAATGTAAAAGTGTGATCTAGGGAATGACTATTTCGCTTCCTAGGGTATTTTGATATGTTACCTTCTCTGTAATAGGAGTTTGGAACCCAGCTCAATACTAAAGGAAAGTTCAAACTCACTAAACATGAACCAAGCTAACAAAATTCTACTGCTCAAACTCGTTTTAGCTTCATTCAAAAATTATTGTCCTAGAAGCAGGTCTTGGGCACAGGGTCCAGTCCAATCCATTGACCACTACATCAATGCCAAGACTCTCATTTATACCCTGGATTCTGTACCAGATGATAAATTCCAACTTAAAGTAAATTGGTGAAATCTACATTGTGCCATGGGTGAGATCTCAGTTAAATTCACTTAAACCTGGATAAGATCAAGGACTCTGATAGTATCCTAGATATCATTCTCTCTTGACTAAGAACTCAGTACTCTGCAAACCTGCCTACTTCATTTTCTATATGTTCTCACAAGCTCCACAGATTTCTGGTTCCTCTTGCAAAGAGGAATTTGTAGCAACTCCACACAAGATGATTCAACAAGATAATTTCTGCTTTTCAGAACCTATGGATGATTAAGGGCTAAAGATATAATGTTTCAAAAATACAAGAGAAGTAGGAAAAATATTACATGATTATTATGCAAGAGTGATAGAGCAGCTTTGATGGAAACCCTGAATCTTGCCAGGGTCAACACACCACAGTATTTTTCAATACCTAACATGAGGCTCAAGTAATTTAAGATAAGTGTAGTAACCAGGAGACAAAAAGAGCAGAACACGGATGGAATGCTGTTAGAGAGAGCAAAAATGATGGTGGGAAATTTTGGTTGTTCCAGTTTGAAGGGATAAGGAGTGGAGTTTGTGTAAATTGTCCCCTTTTATTCAGTGTTATGATGTTATTTTGATTTTGATATGGCAAATCCTTTTTTGTTGGTTGTGAAGATTGTGTGATAAATACGGCTTTAATGATAAATCTTAAAAGTTTGCTTCAAAGAGGCTAGACATGGAATATATAGAGTTTATATGGTAAAGTTTTGGTGGCAGAAGTGTTGCAGGGGTGGCTTACATGAGAAGCTGCAAGAAGGTTCCCTTGTGTCCCGTAGAACCAGTACCAAATGACCCCAAGATGGACCCACCAAGCAACAGTGATAGTGCATCTCAGGTAACATTGTTAATATGTAGGGATAAATAAGGGCCCTTATAGTGCAGGAGAACTGCCATAGCACTCAGCAAAAGTGTACCGAAATGGCTTCTTCTGAAAGAATTTGAAGCTTGGAAGTTGTTTCACATGTACTTCTTGTTTATTTTATCTCACAATAAACATCAAAACTAGATTACTCTGATCTGGCCCAGTACAGCAACACATGAACTCTCATGATCTGTGCCTTCCTTGTAGACAAAACTTTCAAGGAGCATGACACTCAGGAAATGCCATCTATGAAAAAATAATAGATCACTCTGATTTTTTATTTAAATCACACTATAATAGAAGAGCTAAAGGTCATCTAGTCCCAACCACTTCTAATGAGCACGGACATCTTCAACTAGCCCAGGTTTTTCAGAGTCCCATTTGACCTGATCTTGAAAAGACAGGGCACCTACCAACTCTTTGAAAAATATACTACAGTATTTCACCTCTCTCATTGTAAAAGTTTTTCTTTTTACTCAATCTAAATCTATTTTTTAAATTAAAAACATTGCCTCTTGTCCTGTTGTTTCAGGCCCTGTTGAAAAGTCTGTTCTCTTTAAGTCTTGAGAGGTCACAAAAGTGTCTGTCTGGGCTCTTCTGTGTTCTGAACAACCACAGCTCTTGGTTGTTTCCTCAGAGGAGAGGGGTTTCTGATCATTTTCATTGCCCCCCTCTGGACTCTGTTCAATAGGTCCCTGTCTTGTGAGTAGGACCCTGGAGCAGGACACAGTACCCTGCACGAGGTCTCACCAAAGTGGAGCAGAGGGGGAATATCACATCCCTGNATTTTTTATTTAAATCACACTATAATAGAAGAGCTAAAGGTCATCTAGTCCCAACCACTTCTAATGAGCACGGACATCTTCAACTAGCCCAGGTTTTTCAGAGTCCCATTTGACCTGATCTTGAAAAGACAGGGCACCTACCAACTCTTTGAAAAATATACTACAGTATTTCACCTCTCTCATTGTAAAAGTTTTTCTTTTTACTCAATCTAAATCTATTTTTTAAATTAAAAACATTGCCTCTTGTCCTGTTGTTTCAGGCCCTGTTGAAAAGTCTGTTCTCTTTAAGTCTTGAGAGGTCACAAAAGTGTCTGTCTGGGCTCTTCTGTGTTCTGAACAACCACAGCTCTTGGTTGTTTCCTCAGAGGAGAGGGGTTTCTGATCATTTTCATTGCCCCCCTCTGGACTCTGTTCAATAGGTCCCTGTCTTGTGAGTAGGACCCTGGAGCAGGACACAGTACCCTGCACGAGGTCTCACCAAAGTGGAGCAGAGGGGGAATATCACATCCCTGGGCTGTGGAGGCCCTAATTTCATCTCAGCATTTTACAAGCCAAAAGCTGATCTTGTGACAAACCTGGGAAAAAACTGGGAGAACAAGGACATTCCACTTCTCATCACTTTTCATATTTGACATATTCTTTTCAGTCTGATAAATTAAGTACTTGAATAAATAGCAGTGTTGTGATTCAGCTAGAGTTTTAAAACAGAATTTTTACTTTTGTAAATATATCTCAAAACATAACACTGAGTTTCATTTTTGTCCGGCAGAGGAAAGAATATTAATAGATAACTGTGGGATTGAATCTATTTGTACTGACCCTACAGGTTTTTCTGCTGTTTTAAACTGTTTAAAGTGCAGGTTTGTACCTTAGGAGGCAAAGCAGAGGCTCTTAAGGAATGCAGACTCTTGTATTCAATCCAAATGCATATTTTTAACGTTGTCTCTTATAATCAAATTTTGGAGAACCGTACAGAGGAATGCTGAATTGGAGGCTGGATTTTTGGAAGCGGGGGGTAAGGTATATGTTTTCAGCACTTCTCTTTGCACTGTTACTGTTTCCTCATTTTCATGATCACAGATTGGGAATTCTTTGCAAGCTACTTCAAAATTGCTCACACTATTCATGCAGCTCATTGAAAGGTGTTGACACCATTGCAAGGAAATTGAACTCATATGTTTAAGTAGGCAAGTTTATAATGGCCTAAATCTTTTTGGGATTAAAATAAATAAATAAATAAATAAATACCCCACCAAAACAACACAAATAAAAACCACCTTATAGCTGGTACCAAGGGTCATTGACCCCAGTTTCCTTCAGAAACCGTAAGACAACCAATAGTTTTAACTATGCAGCAGCAAAGTGCTATTCCCTTGTGTTTTTCTCCTAAGCAAGGCTGAGACATGTAAAACCATAAGACTATTTAAGTTACACAAGTATTCATAATCCCTCACATCTCAATCAAATAAAGTCTTTAGAACCACCTGACACTCCCTGGTCATCTGTCACTACAAATAATTTGACTGTAACCATAAAAAACTAAAACTAAACAAAACTAAATTTTTATTATGAGAAGGCTGCACAATTCAACAGTGTAGTAAAACATACTTATACCTGAAAGGCAGCAGAGGCTACATAAAACAGTGGATAAAATATTTCAGTTGTGGAAAAAATAACAACAAACCTACTGTTGCAAGTACTGCACTTCCCAAGTTACTCTGTAAAATTCAGAATATGATGAATATTATTTGTACACAGTACTGTGAAAACAATACTTATTAAATCAAAGCAAACAGATTTGGATCCTAATGTAAAAGAGTACATTCAGAGAAAGTTGGCTTGCTCAGCTGTTTTTAGCTAAACAAAGCTGTGATGGAAGGAAAAATCTTTACAGAAAAGAAAATCCAAGGCATAAAAGAAAGCATTTCTTTAAAGAGAAGAAAAATTAAATTGTATTTATTTTCTGATTCCAATGGTTTAGAACACATGCTAAAAGAAATTAATTTACTGTTTCAATCAAAGCTCAATAAGCGTGGATTTAAAACCAATCTAAATCTGAACTGCAGACACTATGAAACTAAGTGATACCTGGGGTTTAGAATTCATTTATATTTCCAACTGTTTCTATCTAATTAAAGTGAAATTTCAATCCTGAGAGATCACTAGGATCAGAAACCATTGTCAAGAACACTTAGGAACCCAATGAATAAGACAGGTACTCTACAATTTTGCAGTGCCCTGCAAAGAACATCAAATTTGTTTTAAGAAAAGCCAAACAGTAAAAGATGTCTCTCTTATTCAGTAACCGCTTTCTAAGGGTGTCCCAAATCACAAGTGTAAGTGATGGAAGAGTACTAAAACAGGACAAAGGATGTGATACTTTGCAAAAAAAAGCCCAGAGGCTCTGATCTTTTCAGTTAAGAAATGCTAGAATTAATTTTTCTATTTATGGATTATTTTCCATAAATAGAACTTCTCTCCTCTTCAGTCCCTCTAGATTCCTGGAGTCTATAACAGACCCTGTTGCAGTAAGAAGAGTCCTTTTCTCTTGCTAGTTTCAAACTACTCTCTGCTATGTTTATCAAGTACATCATAAGGGTTTTTTCAGCAGAAGCACTAGTAGCCAATAAATTACTTTTTTCATTGTCTGTGCCACCAAGAGTTTAATCATCTTTCAGGTTCCCTTCTGGATAGACAGCTGCTTATATGTCTTCGCTGTAACCCCTGAGGAAGCCACCCTTGATCTACCCTTGACCTACCCTTGATCACCTTCCACTACAGCATTTCCACTACAGAAAATCTGCAGCATTTTAATTCAACAGTAAAGGCAGATTTGAATAAAATCCCCTGTTTGTACTACTCACTCCACGCTGAACAATTCTGATGCATAAGAGCTAGATTTTTTCCAGACAAAACCAATCAACCTGAACAGGTTTGCAACAAGCAGAAAGCTCTGCACAGTGTGTGTAGTAGAAATATTTGGCTGTAAGAAAAACTCCCAAGCTACCTACAGTGTAGTTGTAGAGTCCTTAGCATTACCTGCTCTGCTCAGTTAGTGCAGCTGTGTGCCTCATCTCCTCCCTCTGAAACATCTTAATTCTGATACAGTGTCCTGGAGATGTAAGAAGCTAAGTTATAGTCAGTATTGAAGAAATTGGTGTGTATTTTAGCAGCTTAATAACTTCCACTATACATTTCTTAATAATTTGTAACACGCTGGCTTTTTGACTGCTTCTAAGCTTTAGGTTGACCTTTCCATGTAGTTGTCTCCTAACAGCCTGTACTCTGGTTGAAATCTACTACTTCTTACAATAATTCTGACTTCCTCTGAAACTTTTACTCAGGGGAAGAGCATCAATATGTGCTAAAAGAGACCCAAAAGCACGAAGTTAATAATGACTCTAATCCCCAGGAAAAATATCAGATGACTGTGAATAGATGGAATATGCTTTTTTCAGTCACACCTTAACTTCCTCCTTCTGCTTTAAAATGAGGATCCAGCATCCCACAGAAAAGGCCTTCCATGCTCTCTGCACTAATCCACAGGCTCTCCTTGATAAGGAACCTTTTAATTGCCATTCAATATTAGATTTATAGGCCATTTTGCATCAAAGAAATAAAAGAAGCAGCAGAACACCATGCCATCAGATATCCAATGTGATCATGGTACAGATCACCATCACTGGAAGGGTTGGGGAAAGAACAGTATATATAAAGATATGGCTACGTATTATGCTTCTAGTTGTATTCCCTGTTTACCAATTAATAATAAATCTAATATAATCAGTACACCTAGGTGGTATTGAGGGAAAGACAAAAAGTTTTTGAATCTCCTCCTATTTTTTCTTGCAGAACTATTTTTTGAACTATAATAATGAAATTCCTGGGATAAGTCAGCAGTGGCAGCTGCCTGGTGGCTGTGCAGGTTTCAACTCTCTTCAGGGGTCCTCTGGTCCCAAAAGGACAAAGCCCTGAGCAAGCTGGCTTGACTCTGCTGCCTGCAGCTCCCTTGCACCAGACAACACTTCATTTTTCAAGGATATAATGTTGCAAAAAGCAAGTTGAGATGAGATTGTGACCCCAGGCTCCTCTACATCCAGAGAAATGAGGTAAAGAGTGGCTTTTAAAGCAGGTAGGACTGCAGCAACTCTTTTAACAATCATTGAATCATAGAAAAGCTTTTGTTGGAAGATGTCCCTTTGATCATCTTCCTGTCCCACCTCAGGACCTGCTTCAGCAAGTCTGTGACCTTCCCATATTTAGAGCCCCAGAGCTAGGTGCTGAGGTCTCCCCAGAGCAGAGCAGAGGGCTGAATCCCCTCTCTTGCCCAGCTAGACAGGCTTCTTTGGATGCAGCCTAGGATGAGGTTGGCTTTATGGGCTGCCTGTTCACATTGCCAGGTAATGTCAAGATTTTCATCCACCAACATCCACAAGTCCTTTTCCCTAGAGCTGCTCCCAGTCTACATTCTCCATCTAGCCTGTATTTGCACTTGGGGGTGCTCCAAACCATGTACAGAGCTTTGCACTTGGCCTTGTTGAATTTCACTAAGTTTGCACAGTGCCATCTCTCTGTCAAGCTCCCTATGGACAGTAATTCTTCCTTCACCACCCAGCTTTGTGTTGTTGGCAAACTTGCTAAGGGTGTTCTCAATTTCACTCTTCCTGTCAGTGATGAAGATGTTAAGCAGTGCTGGTCCCAATACTGACCCCTGAGAAATGCCACTCTTCACTGTTCTGCTCTTGAACACTGAGCTGCTGACCACACTTCTTTGAGTGCAACAATCCAGCCAAGTCCTTGTCCATAAAATGTGTGTCTCTCCAGTCTGGAGAGAAGGCTGATGTGTGAGATGGTGTCAAACTCTTTGCCCAAGTCCCGGTAGCTGATGTCAGTCTCTCTTGCCTTATTCAATGCCTCTGTAACCTCATCACAGAAGACCACCAAATTTGTCAGGCACAAATTTTCCTTTAGGAAAGAGTGTTGATTGTCAACAGTCACATCTTGTAAATCAGTATTTTAACATATGCCCTGCAAATATGTTACAAAAGAAAAATCAGCTCTTTTCGACTTATCTTTTGATCCTTTGATCATCTTAGAGTTCACCATATCCCAGCTCTTCTGTTCTGTTTTTCTCAGTAATTGTTTCTCACATCCATTCAGCAGAGGATGAACTTTAAAAAAATAATTCAGCATGGGCTAACAATGCCAGTCTGAAACAACAAAACAGTGAATGAATTTAATATCAAAAGTAAATATAAAAGATTTTCTTTGCATTGACTATGTTCCTTTCTACCTTAATTCTACCCTAACACTATGGAATTGATAGTGTTGCCATGGGCGCTTCTATTACCAAGATACATTTTCCTCTTTCATTAACAATCACACCTTGATCTTATCTCAAAAAAAATCAATTCTCTTTTATGCCTTACTGTTATCCTTCATTTCCAAATTCATAAATGTATTGAGCTGTAAGTTTTCCTGGCTGATTTCTAACTTTTCTCCAAACTCGGGCTTTTTAATTTTTTTTTAAAATCAGCTGTTTGCTGTTTCTATTTTTCAGTACACAGTTTGGAGGGAAGAGTGACTGAGAAGGCAGAGATGCATTGAAGATCGAAACATTTTCTTGCTGATTGTGTTTCTTTTCTGACCATGATCAAAATTACACTACAAAATCAAGACAAAGTTGAAGTGACAGATGTAAGTAGGTTTGTTTTTAGCTTTTACTGCACTTCTGTAGGGCAAAAAATGAAGATAATGGGCACCTAAATAAACCACATAGGAGCAGAATTAAATTCTCTGTAATGTAGTCCTAACATTACTGTGTCACTATAATAAGATTAGGGTTGACTGTGTAGCTTATCTAACATGGTTTAAAAGCCTTTGGTGTACAATTAATTTGTGCTAGACAATGTTTTAAGAATCGTGTCCCAAATTCCTCCCTGACATTACTTCATACTTCATTACTGGTTTCAGCAGAGGGACACAAGGGATTAATTTGGTACTAGCAATTTACTGTATAAAGTTCCTATTACCTTTGATATTTTCAGGTGTTATGGAATTTTAAATGCTCCTGCTAATTAGAAGACAAAAGTATTATAAGCATAGTGTTACACATATTTTTTGCTGTTACATTCAGAACAAGGTCAACAGCTAAGGGACAGATGGGGAACTAGGGTTTACTTGCATTCATGGTCACTTGCTACAGGAGTGAGGAAATTTACTCTATCCATTGCCTCAGTGCAGGACTTTACGCAACATTGAAATAAATTGAGGTAGTCACTAAACAGAGACCAAGAGCATAAAACATCTTCAAAACGTCATGAGCCAAATTCATTAAGGACAAATCCATCTGCAACTTTTCCACATCAATGACCGGTATGTACTTTCCAGTTTAAAAAATCCTGAACTTGCTGCCTGCCACAAAATATAATGAGGGAATAGTTTTTCCATGTGTGCTGTTTCTTATAGTCCTTCTTACACTGTTCACTATTAAAGATATTATAGTAAGATAGACAAAATATCTCCTTCACACTTCAGATACAATGTGTGTCTATGTATTGAATATGTAAACAAGACACTATATGCATGCAAATGAATTCAAAAGAAATAAATATGCCATTTTAAGAACATCATTAAAGCATTTACTCCTATGTTTGGCCATATCTAACCAGTTTCTGGGCTGAGGTGAATGATGGCAACTATCCAGTTCTAATTTTTCAGCTGACTTCTAGGTATGGAAGTAGGAGAGCACAATATTTTTTACTCAGCCATGTTATATGTTGTCAACTAATCAAAATGCAAAGAATTTTGAAACTTCAATATTGCCTACTTGCTCTTGCAGCAGGGAACATCTTGTCAATCCCACCTGCACTGCTTTTTAAATAGTTCACTGACAGTGAATTTCATCATACAGAGTAGTGTTGCTTTCCATGTGATTATGGCACTTAGATCCAAAAAGATCTATTTAGTGGTGTCAAAGCCAGTGGAATTATTTTCTTTTGTCTTCTTTTTATTAGAGAGCTGTAGCTGGTAGAGGTTTAATGAAAAGAAAATAAAGTTTTGACCTAATAATAGTACAAGAACACTTGCAAATAGGTAAGAGAAGAATAAAAAAAAATTAAAACCAGTTTGTTTATTTGTTCTTAGCATAACATGTAAGAAAAGTTTCAAGAGAACCCAGCAAGATGTTGTCAGTTCAGCAGTTTCAGACAAATTTGATCAACATTAAGGAGTTGAATGGTTCAGCTTGCCCATGGCTGGCAGAACCCACAGCTGGCTGAAGGAAGCATGGGAGAAGAAAAAAGGACCAATCAGAATCCCCATTTGCAAAATTAAAGCACTAGTATATTTATAGCCTCTTTGACCATTGCATAAATATGTCATCTTCCCCACAGCAGCTCAAATACAGTACAATTAGATGTTGCACTTGGATATTAGACTGAACCTCACCTGGATCCTGCATTACATTTGGTTTTTTATTATTTCCTTCAGATGGTTACACTTGCCCACTAAATCCAACAAAGGTTTTTATTACAGCTGTCAAGGTAGGTGCCACTGTCACTGCCTCCAAATCATGAGAGTCAGAGGTTCTTCAAATATTCAATTATTTTTTATTGAAGCCAAAACATTCTTATTTTTATTACCTATACCATGTATGGCTGCGCATCCAGTAGTGATTATCACAGAAGTGGTTATCATATAACATGTCAAATTTTACCCATAATAAGATTTACAATGTACAAAAATACAACCAATGCCAAAGAATTGTTTCTTTTTTCTTCTACCCTTCACAAAGAGGACCCTTTTATATTCAGATTAATTTGTGGTAGTGCTAGGCCAGTAAACACTATATACCTTTTAATCAGAAAAACTTACAGTTAATATCCAGGACTCCCACTGAAATGTGTGCTGGGGGTTTTTTTTGTTGCTCAAAATAAAATATTTTACACATGATATATAGAAATGCCCATGTTGATGCAGTCCTTAGCAGAAATGGAAAGTGAGCTGCTTGAGTGTATTCCTGCTGTTTGAGATTGGAAGAATGGGTCATTAATGTTTTATTGGTGTCTTTCATACAGTACCCTTTATAGAAAAGGTTTTCAAAGAAGCTGAATATAAAAGCTGGCTGGCCTCCCGATTTAACAGTACTAAGCGGGTGTTTCCTGCATAAAAATGTATTAGTGCTGCACAGATGACAGGATCTAAAATTCCAGACAGTGCGAGACAGTTGAAGAAACAAAGTCCCAGGGCTATTATAAATGAAAACGACATAATAAAAAAAGGTACTCTCACAGCAGGAGTTTGTCCTGTTGAATATAATCACTGTTTCACACTTTAAAAGAATAATTTCAGATTTCTCTAAGCACAAATCTATAAATTTTTGCAATAATGAGTGGCAGGTATTTTTCTTGTTTAGCCTATCTGAACACATTTTGCCACTGGGATAATATTAAAAAGACCATATAAAGACCTGTACTCAACCAAGCATCTATTGAGATGATTTCAGAGCATTAAGATGGCAGTAGCGTTTTAAACTATGTTTTTTGGTCCCAAGCAGGAGCAGTAGGAGTACTCACAGCTCCATTTGAAGAGCTATAGTGGTTACTGACTCCTCTTGACTTCTTCTATTGGCAAGCAAGTCTGTGGAGGAGTAGGATTTTGCCTAATTTTCATTATTTAGAGTCACAAGGTTTGTCCCAAGATATATAAGCTGTCATAGGTCCCTTGTATTCCACAAATTGTCTTGTTCCTTCATCTTGTGCACAATTCTCTCCTGTTCTCCAATTATAAAGTCATTAGTATCAATAAAAACATGATGCACTGCATTACCTGAAATAACAATAGAAGGGTCCTGTGTGACATAATATAAAGAGGTTTTGGAAAGTGAGACTAATTACCTTAGAAATTAGATTTTTTAAAAAAATAACAGTTAAGGTCTGTAACAATTAGGGTCTACAATAATGTTTTTAATTATTGTTCATTTTATATATATAAAGAAGAGGCAGTGTTAGTTTTTTGATGTAGAAGTGTACGATGAGAAAACAAACCTAGCTAACATCATAGTCCATAAGTTGCTTTTATATTTGTTATTTATTGAATAACTTTGAGTCTTTCAAGTGAATAAGGGGGCAAAATAGTAGTGAAAAACCTTCACTCCACATTTCTAGTTCTGTTATACAGTAGAGATACATGTTTCTCCTCAGCAGTATTTCCTTAGGCCCTTCTAAAACTGCAGGGCTGGAAACAAGTCTAAGTAACAGAAGCTACTAATTAGCTGATTATTAAGTTCTTCAGTTTTTCACAGACAACCAAGCATTGTCCAAAAACCTCTCTTTTCATTTGAAACGTGTTTTTAATATATTCCTTTGAAAACCTGGCACTCAGCTACAAATGGTGTTAGGTACTCGGCTGCTGGAGCACAATCCATTACCTCATGTTAGACGCTGCTTGCCATACACTGTATCCAAAGAGATCTGACTGGAGCCAGGTGTTAAATGCAAAACTATAGTGTTTGCACAGTCCAGTTTTAATGTGTCTGCCTAAACTCAGAACTTCCTATGTTAGACCATAACAAATACACCTATGCAAATCAAAATGCCTTCTTCTCTGTGACTCAGATACTTCATTCACTGTAACTGGAAAGCACAGCTTGCACAGAGGATTCACAGCTCTGTTTTTCATCCAAAAAAAAGTAGTAATAACTTTTTCTAGAAAAATACAGTTGTGGTTCCTCCAAGCTCTATCCTGCATCTCAGTACTTCAGCACTTGGTTACAGTGAGCATTGAGTAGTGTAGGAATGAAATGAAAATTTCATTTCTTTATATGTCAATCCTTTCTACTTTTCCCCAAACGTAAATAGTAATATAAAGACTAAGTTATGTGCAAGAGTTTCCCACCCATTTTCTTCTTCCATTTAGCTGAGAGATTTTAAGCATTTGCTGACTGAACAAGTAGAAGTAAAAGAGTACCTGGTTCTGTTGACATTTGGCTGGTAGTAGGCTGACATATCTTCCAAAACTTTCTCTGAGGACTGTTCAAGGGTTCTAGACTATTGTTTCAAAATATAGTCTTGAGCATCACCATTTGATTAGTGTCCCAGTTGTTGAAATACTGTAAAAGAGGAGCTCTATTTACTTCTCTGGTGGTGTTTTTTTGATTTTTTTCGAGTAGAGGTCACAGAATTCACATCCTGGTTACTAGTTTTGACATTTCCATAACTAATTTTAGATGAACATTATCCTGAAAAGCACAATCTCTATTTAATTCTGTTACTTGGAATAAGAATCATGGAGGCTTATTATGAAGAGAGAGTTATTTGTATAAACTTTGCTAAGGCAGGATGATATGTTATGATAAAAAGACAAGAGCAATACGTGTACTTTACTTGAATATTCATCAGAATCTTTGATTGTTGCCTAAATAACAAAATAAATAAATAAATAAATAAATAAATAAATAAATAAATAAAACCCTCTTTTTTAGCCCTATCATATTGAAAAATTAGGCAATTCCACCTAAAGGATTCTGGAGGGGAGACGTTATAGAGTGATTTGGCTTTCTGGGGTTTTTTTGACTTTGCTTTTTATGCTTTTCTCATTTGGCTTGTAGAACATTACCATTTCTGGCATGCACACCAGATGGGCAGTAGGAAATAAATGGATAAATAAAATCTTAAATGTCTGAAGCCTTTAAATTGATTACTATGTTAGTTAAATACCAAATGACTAATTTGCATGTGCACATTTCAACTGAACAGAATTTATTTTATTTAAAGGTCTGACATATAATCGAGTTTTGTTTGTCATACCCTTTTACGCCCAGCTCTTTACATAAACCTAGCTTTAAATAACACATGCAGCTTGTGAAAACAAGTCTGTGGTAATAACATAGTTACCTTGTATTCCTTCCCAATTCAGAAATAGTCATGCTGCCTGCATGATTAACAGATATGCTGGGATATTAGATGTCACAAGGAAAAATATCTGCTCTGTCAACATTCATCATTGAATTAATTCTAGATAATTTCCTACTGTGGAGTATAGCAAAAGTGAGGCAGATCTTCCATGTGAATATGTGTGTGGGAGGATGTGCTAAAGCCCTGTCACCCTGAAAATCAGGTCCTTTCCCTGTCAATCTTTTATTTCTGAACAACTTCTGAGTTTAGAAATATTTTCTTTATCACATGGATATGAGCTTCGATTCAGGGGGAAATGCAGGGGTTTTCTGCATCCTCCAGCACACCTGACCAGCTGCAATGGTGCAACAAGCACTTTATTTTATAGCTGACTTCCTGCTGGAAGCTGGATACAGTGACTGAGGGGATTCAGAATACAGTGACTTGGTTTAGAGGTGCAGAGTTGTAGCAACACAGTGATGCATTATCCCTCCATTTATCTCAGCTTAATCCTTGACCAAAGCAAACACTCACTAATCTACAGCAGCACCGGAAAAATCACAAATAATGTGTTTACAGTATTTTGGCGCTGTGGTGCTGAGTGCTGGGTCCCTGTAGTACTCACGTTGGCAGCAGTCAAAGATTTGAGCAGAAGAACCTGTGCATGCCTATTTCTGCATCCTCAGACCCAGTGCCATGGTCTACACAACTGCTGAGATTTGCAGTGGGCATTAACTTCTGATAAATGATCATCCTAAGTTCCTCCATACTAAAATAGACTTTCCTTTCCCCTTTTCTTTCCC
>VYXD01016644.1:0-10473 GCA_013397195.1 Hylia prasina
AGTTGAGGTTAGGGTTGGGTTGGCCTTGATCACCCTGGAGGTCTCTTCCAACCTNGGAGGTCTCTTCCAACCTAATGATTCTTGTGTGTGATTCTGTGTGTGTGTGACTCATTTTGTCCAACTGTAAACCAGCTGTACATTGCTACACCTGGGTACTCTTAACCTAGGGATGATTTCATTTAGGAATGCTTTTACTACTTCTCGAGCTTTGTTTGTTCTACAAGGGAATGCCTCTGGCCACCCAGAAAAGGTGTCAGTTAACACCAACAGATATCTGAAATCCCCCTTTCTTGGGAGTTCAGAAAAATCTATTTGCCATACTTCCCCTGGAAAAGTTCCTCTGTCAATCACTCCTTGTTCTAGTCTAACTGTTGTATTTGGATTGTTCTTTAAGCAAATGTCACATCATGATGTTACTTCCTTAATGACTTCTAACAAACGTGGGCCTGCAACTCGTGCTCTGAGATATTGGTGGAGGGGGTGATGCCTTAGGAAGGCTGACATGAAACAGAGACTGGACAGAGCTAGTGAATAAAGCAGGTATTTATTGAAAGGCCTCCATGATCCACCTTGGGCAGGCCAGTACCTTGACCAGGGCTACACCCAAGGTAGACTTGGAATGGTCACAAAATGGCTGGCTGGTCATGAGGTCTTACATTTTTATGAGTTTTGGTCCATTTGCATATTGGGGTTTAATTGTCCAATTACAGCTTCAGGTTGTGAGGTCCCACCCTTCTTGTTCCTCCCTTCGTGTCCACTGTTATTTATGCTTTCAGGCCTGAAAATTGTCCTTGGTCTTCAGCAGGAAAAGGATTTGTTTTGTCTACCTACTCTGTGAAGAGAGCTTACTAGCACTTAATATGAGGCTCAGAACTACACCCCTAGGCATCACAGAATCTGAAAAACATGAAAGCTAAAACTTAAGGCATCAGGGATCTACTCCCCATAAGTTTTATCATGTTCAAATTTTACATAGTGTTTGAAAGCTGTTTCAGGTATTACTAATTGGCCTGTTTCTGTCCCCATCCATTCTCTAGAAGTTTGCCTTTATTATCTTGCATCCATTTGTAATCTGATGGCTGATAACTTACTGGTTGCCAAGTATACTTCAGTGGGTATCAACGCAGTACTACTGGCTCCTTTCAGTAATCTTAGCTTCATAATCTGCTAATCTGTTAACTTCTTCAGGGAGCGTTACCTCTAGAGTGTCCCCGGCAATGCATAATTGCCAACTGTGATGGAAGTTTCACTGCTTCAAGGAATTTGAAGACATCAGTTGCATATTTGACAACTTTCTTCTGAGCTGTTAAAAGTCCATGAGCATGGACAATCCCATAAGCATATTTGGAGTCTGTCCAAATATGGATGATTTTTCCCTTGGCTAGCTCCAACACTCAGGTTAGAGGTATCAGCTCAGTCTTTTGCGTTGAAGTACCTGCAGGAAATGAATTTGATTCGATTACCTTAGAGACAGTGGTCACAGCATACCCAGACATCCACATCCCTTGCTTCATGAAATTGCTGCCGTCAGTAAACCAGTTGTCGGCATCTGGGAGTAGTTCTTCTTTCAGATCTGGGTGGCTGGAGTACACAACCTCGATGGTTTCCAGGCAATTGTGTACCACTGGTTCAGCTTCAGATTTTCCTTGCAAAGGAAGCAGGGTTAACAATGTTAGTTATTTGAATGTCAATGTCATCAGATTTGGCCAGAACCGCTTGATATTTCAGAAATCTTGAAGGAGACAACCAGTGATTTCCTTTCTGCTCTAGGACAGCTGACAGTGTGTGTGACACTAGAACAGTCATCTTTTGTCCTAGCGTGAATTTTCTTGCTTCCTTAATGTTCATTATAACTGCTGCAACTGCTCTAAGGCAGGCTGGCCACCCCTTGCTCACAGTGTCCTGTTGCTTGGAGAAATATGCTATTTCTCTTTTATAGGGGCTCAATCGCTGTGCTAAGACTCCCAGAGCTATCCCCTGCCTCTCATGAGAACAGCCAGAAAGGCTTACTCATGTCAGGAAGTCCAAGGGCTGGAGCTCTCATAAGTTTGCGCTTCAATTCTTTGAAGGCCTTGTCAGCTTCAGGAGTCCATACCACAGCATTTTTAGAGACCTTTAACAGGTCTCACAATTAGTCCATAATTATATATCCAAAACCGGCACCAACCTGTCATTCCAAGGAAAGCGCAAAGTTCTCTTACAGCTTGTGGCTTAGGTGTTTGGTAGATTGGTTCCTTCCATGCAGTTCCCAGGGATTGTTGTCCTCTAGAGATCTCGTATCTGAGGTAGGTCACATGTTGTTGCACCAGCTGAGCTTTCTGTTGAAATACGCAAAAACCATTTAATCCCAAAAAGTTCAACAGGCTCACTGTCCACTCAAGGCACTCTTTAGCAGTTTTTTTAGCAACTAACAAGTCATCTACATATTGCAGAAGTGCACCTACCCCAGGTGGNTGTTTCTCTTGTTTATTTTCTGTTATCTCTTACATTCTTTTCTCTGCCCTGCCGAGGTCTTCACAGCAGCCGTGTCAGACACTGACTCTGCCTCCCCCAAGGAGGATAACTCAGATATATTTGTGAAATAGCTGATGTTGATTTAAAGTACTTGTGATTAATTTACAATAATGGAAATAGCTAAAACCATCTGCATGGTCAGATAACATTTAAGGAACGTATGTGATGAAGACCCCTGCTACTGACCCTTCGACTATCAATAACTGTCACCTGCTGAAACCATGGAACAGGGGGCCATTGTGAGGAAGTGACACGACTCTCAAAACCACATCCACGATTACTGCACGTACTCTAAAAAGGTGGGTCAGGGGTCTAACCAAGCTAAAGAATTCCCAGAAAGTGTAAACAAGTTCAAAGAACTGTCTGAATGTGTATAATCTTTATGAATATGTATTTGACCAATGCAATGGAAAAAGTAGATAAGAGTTGCTATGGTTAGCCAGTGTGCCTCTGGCCATCGCTGAGCACCCATCACTGTTATTGATTTGTCCCTTATAAACCCTTATTAAACTTTTAAAAATTTTGAAGAGTGGGGTTCTTTTCTCACAATTGGAGGCTGCACTGAGATTAACACCTCATCTCCATGACTCCGGGAGACCCCAAGCAAGAGGCACGCCTTGTCGATTTCAGTGGCTTGACTGGCTTCTCCCAGTGTTATCAGCAATCGTGGGTCCAACACTCAAAGGATAAAAAGGGACTCATAAAGCAAAAAGAAAAGGGGAAGAAAAAGGTTGCCCAAAAAACTGTGGTAACTGTCAGCCTCATAATTGTGCACAAAGACCTAGACAAGTAAGTATTATGTGGGGGGGGAAGCTCAGATGCCGGGAGAGTGAATGGTGTGTGAGACGCAGACTGGACAGTCCAGATCTGCAAAGTTAGTACAGGGTCTTTCTAGCTGCGTTTCTGTCTCCCCTTGAGGGGACTGGCCAGTGAAGGGACAAAGTAAAAGGTAGAGACCGAGTGAGTCCCAGAATAATTGTGGGGAATGACTATAGCTCAATTCCACGTGTAGGAAAAACTGCTCTGGTCAGTACCACACCAGGCTCGGACCTGATGTACATCGGAGCTTAAGCCTGATACTGTAAGTCTTTGCTTAAGTACACGGCCGGGTGAGTCACCAGATTGATTAAGGATGTTTGCTTGCAAAACAGTATTTGGAACAGCGGGCTGCAAAGGGCAGGAAGCAAAGAGATCCTGATCATTATCCAGGGAGACTTGAATGGAGAATTGAGTAGAGGTTATCCATTTAGAGGGGAATTATAGAAAATTGGTCTTTGAGGAAAATTATAGTATTTTTGTAAGATAAGTAGTACCCGTGGAAGAATATTAACATCTAACTGTGGAAGATCAGACTGCTACAGAAGCTGACCTGGGTAGCGCTGCTGACCTCTTGGCCCTGGTACAGTGGAAGCCATGGGAGAGATAAACTCAAGGCAAGAACAAAAGTGAAGACATCATGTCTGGTCACTTACCTCTCTGACGAGAGATGTAACAAGGACATTGCTGGCGCAACAGAATGTAACAAGGACTTGATAACTGAAAAGATTGTATTACTAACAGAACAGGGGCATGTAGTAATGTATCTGCACAACTTAGGCCATTCTGTGTACCAGCCAAACTGTAGATAACAAGCCACCTGCAGTCTTGTTTTCAGGGTTCTCAGGAATCCATCAAGGTTACTGAGAAAACAACAGGATGAAAATAAGAATGAAAGCCTGAGAAACTGTGGACAAAGAATGAAAAACCTAGGTAGAGGACACAGAACATGATGATGGACACTTGACCAATTAGGTGTCCTGAAGGATGTGTGCCTGCCTCGTGAACCAGTGACTTAGCCAATCGAGAGACACCTGTACGTGTGGACAGTAGTGTTAGAAACTATAACTGGGGTCTAATGTAAACAATAAATGGGCTTCTGTTGACAATCATCTTGGTTCTATGTGCTGGTTTGAAAGCAAAACNTCTTGATGGCCCATTGAACAGAAATGGCTTCCGGAGGGAGTTATCTATGAGTCATAGGGCAAGGCATTGATGGGCCATTAGCAGAAGATAAGGGAAACACTGCCCCACCTGGTTCCAACACCTCATGAAGATGGTGATAGAATACATACTTTGGGCACATCTTACATTTTTAACCTAGGACATTCTATTATTCAGTTGTCCATTTTTCCCTGCCGCAGGGGCAAAGGGGTCCGAGTGGAAAATTTTGTACAGAACTTAGAGAACTATAAATACTGGTGATTAGTTTAATAAACTGGCTTTGCTTGCATAGCATGGTCTGTATTGCTTAATCCCCACAAATGGTTTTCCCATGTGAGCAGCAACAATTTGCCTAGCTGGCATCCAGGACCCCCACAGAACCGAAGTGCTACTGAAAGGAATCAGGAGCCAGCCGGCAACAATCGCTTCAGGTTTTGAAGGTGAGCTGTGGGGAACATGGGCAGTAATATGTCCTCGGAAGAAAAACATGTTTTCGAACTTATGTCTAAACTTTTAGAAAAGCATGGCAAAACAGTTGCTTCTCACTCTCTTAAGATGATTTTATGCTAGGCGGAATCACACGTTAAAGGGTTAAATGCCAGCACGGCTTTCACAGCAGAATTATGGGATGAAGTGGGGGTCAAGCTCTGGGATTGGGTGACAAGTGGTGATAAAATTGCAGGTGGTTTCTTACCCCTGTGCTGAGTTATTTTAGAAACTCTTAAAGCCCAGGAGAGTGATGGGAAAGAATTGTCGCCTGCTGCCCCCTCAGCAAAAGTCAAGGATTCTGCAGAGGAGCTTTTCACATCCCCCATGCCCCCCCTTCTGTAAAAATACAAGTTTCTAATATGCTGATACAGGCCCCTGAAATCCAATTTACTGCCTCTGATGCAGATTCAGAATTTGAGGATGATCCCTTTGATCCTGCACCTGTTGACACAGAGAATGAGCCTGATTTATATCCCCCTAATCCGCATAACAATTGGCAGTGGCTCCAGCAGCAGGCAGTAGAAGCAGGTCATTTAGAAATTGCGCAAGTGATTGTTGCACCGGTTATATACCACGGGTAAAGACCCCCTGCATGGGAATGTTTGTCTTTTTCAGTCATCAAAGAACTACGGCACTCCATGATGTAATAGGGCATTAATTCTTCATATTTTACTAATATGCTCTCTACTGTTCTCAATTCCTATACTATGACTCCTCATGATTTAAAGTCACTTTCCCAACTGCTGCTTTCGTCAACACAATATACACTGTGGGAGGCAGAATGGAAAAAGCTTTTAGAAGTTTTAACCTATGTGGGAAATGCAAATCAGCAAATTGCTGCCTTAACAATTGATCAGCTCATGGGAACGGATCAGCATTCCCAGCCAGACGCTCAGGCAAGGGGGAATTCCAAAGGAAGTTTTGGATGATATTAGAGATGATGCTTACCATGCTTTTATCAAAATCTCCGATGCCGGTAAACTGCAAGAGGCTTTCACATCCATCACTCAAGGGGCAAGAGCCTTATATGCAATTTATTGATCGCCTTCGAGAGGCATTAGACAAACAAGTTGCTCATCAAGAAGCTCGTGATATTATTCTCCTAAAGTCAGCAATTGAAAATGCAAACAGTGACTGTCAAAAGGTTCTTAGGCCACTTAAAAATCCCACAGTTATAGAAATTGTTGAAGCCTGTAGTCATATCGGAACAGTGGAACACAAGTTTGAAACTATGGCTGCTGCTTTTGCTGCACTTAAGGTGGTCCCTGGTCCTGCAGGACAGACTTGTTTTGGCTGTAGAATACCAGGCAACCTTAAAAGAGACTGCTATGCCTCAAAAAGAGCAAAGCCAAAAGAACGCTTGGACTTTGTCCGAGATGCTGCAAAGGACAGTACTAGGCTAACCAGTGTCTCTCTAAATGTGATATTGACAGCAAACCAATCTCAGGAAACTTGAATCAGAGCATGGGACGGCGACACGCTCAGACACAAATTCTTCAGCCAAACTCTGCAGCAAGGATGCTGCTGCCTTACAGCCAGACACCAGCGGAAGCGCCGGGGTGGACCTGGCAGCAGCCTGTGCAGTAACTATTTTAGATTCCTCTGTCCATCTGATCCCCACGGGGGTTAATGGACCTTTAGGGCAGGGACGGAGTGTGTTGCTTTTGGGGCATTCTTCAACCACTTTAACAGTATTATTTGTGCTCCCAGGAGTAATAGATGCAGACTTTTTGGGAGAAATCAAAATCATGGCCTGGACTCCCTTCCCCCCATGTACTGTATCCCAGGGTTCTAAAATGGCTCAATTATTTTTTTTTTTAATAATGCCAATGTCTACTAACACAGTGAAAAAATGGAGGATGAAGGAGGATTTTGGGTCCACAGGAGCACCTCAAATTTTCTGGACTCAGCAGTTAACTGTTCAATGTCCCACTTGTAAATGCAAGCTGTCATGGCAAGGGCAGCATGTCACACTCAGAGGCATTACTGATATAGGACCTGATGTCACAGTCACTTCACAAGCCAAGTGGCCCTTCAGATGGCCACTTAGTGCAGTTCCCCAAGCACTCACTGGTACTGGGAGCAGCACTAGCTTTCAAAGCAAGGGTTTTATCCAAATCATAGGTCCTGAAGGAGACATTGCTACTATTAAGCCTTTTGTTTTGCAAAATCCCATGGTATTATGGGGCTGTGACATGCTCTCACAAATGGGAGTCAGAATTGGGTCTGATTTTTTGGAGGCGTCACTCATTTGCACACTACCCTGAAACTGACCTGGAAAACTAACAAACGGGTATGGGTAGATCAGTGGCCCCAGCAAGCTGAAAAATTGCGCACCTTACAAAAGCTGGTTAATGAACAATTGCAAGTGGGATGTACTGTCCTCTCCACAAGCCTGTGGAACTCTTCTGTATTTGTCACCCAGAAAAATAAATGCAGTCATTGAAGATATGGGAGCCCTGCAGCCAGACCTCCCATCGCCTATCATGATTCCTCAAAATTGGCACTTAACAATCATTGATTTGAAAGACTATTTTTTCACAATTCCTCTGCACCTAGGGGCTGCACCAAAAATTGCCTTTACAGTGCCCAGTTTAAATATACAAGAACTTTTGCAAAGATTCCACTGGGTAGTTTTACCCCAGGGGATGAAAAACAATCCCGCAATTTGCCAGTGGTTTGTTGCATGGGCCCCTAGCCCAGTACGACAGGCAAAGCCTCATGTGCTACTATACCACTATATGGATGATATTGCATCTGAAAAACAAGATGACATGAAGGAAACCTTAGCCCTCACCACAGAAGATGTAAAATGTGCAGGACTGCAAATAGCTCAGGACAAGATTCAACAAATGCCTCCATGGCAGTATTTAGGTTGGCATATTAGATCCCAAACAGTACAGACACAGCAATTGCAAATTCAAAACAAAATTTCTACATTACATGAAGCATAAAAGTTGCTAGAGACCATTAATTGGGTGAGACCCTTACTGGGAATCACAAATTTAGATTTAGCTCCTCCTTTTTCATTGTTAAAACGAGAATCAGGTTTGTCTTCCCCAAGACATTTGAATCATGAAGCACAGTTGGCCTTGCAAAAGGTGGCAGATGCTATTGCCCATAGGCAAGCCTCACGATGGGTGCCTGATCTTCCATTTTTACTAATCCTTTCAAATCCTTTATGACAACCACATGCCTTGCTGTTCCAATGGGACCCTAATGTAGTCGACCCTTTACTTATCATTGAATGGATTTTTTTCCTCATCAAATGACAAAGACAATTGTTACTCAACATGAAACATTTGCACAGCTCATTATTAAGGCACAACAGAGATTACAAACATTGGCAGGCTGTGATTTTGAACAAATTTGTATACCTATAACTACTGTCTACCTGCAATGGCTTTTGCAGATGTCAGGACCTTTTCAGATTGCATTAGCTGATTTTTCAGGTCAGATTACTCTCCATTCACCACCTTGTAAGTTGTTAACTACTAACTTTATTATTGTGTTAAAACCCATGTGCAGTGAAACTCCTTCACAAGCTCTCACAGTATTTATTGATGGTTCCGGATGATCCCACAAATCTGTCTTATTTTGTAGGGATAATGATGCTGATACGTGGGCCTCTGATATAACTGTAGTTTCTGGGTCCCCACAAATTGTGGAATTAGCTGCAGTTGTTCGTGCTTTCCAAAAATGGCCTACACCTTTTAATTTAATAACAGATTCTGCTTATGTTGCAGGTATTGTTAAAAGATCTGAAGCTGCTGTTTGTACTGGTTTGAAAGCAAAACCAGTGAGAGACTCCAAGTCAGAAGTACAATTTAATAAGAGCAAAAGAAAAGAAGTAAAATAAAGTAAAATAAAATAAATTCAATAGTATAAAAATACCACTGACAGAGTCAGAATACAACCTGACACCCTGTTAGTTAGGGTGGTTGTAGCAGTCCAGATGAAATGGTCTTGTCGAAGCAGTGGTCTTGTAGAAAGGTCTGGTAGCTCTTGTCCTCCGTGAATCCAGTGGGGGNAGGTACTCCCTGATTGTTTTGCACAGGCCAAACTTAGCCATTCCTTTTTTCATCAAAATGCTGCTGCTCTTTGTCGCACATTTGCTTTAAAGCGCCTACAAGCAAAGGACATTATTGCTGCTTGCCCTGATTGTCAACATCATAATTTTGTGACAGGCTCACCCGGAATTAACCCGCATGGCTTACAAAGCCTCCAGATATGGCAAACTGATGTCACCCACTACCCTGAATTTGGTCATCTCAAATATGTTCACTTATGCATTGACACTTTTTCAGGTGAATTATTTGCATCATGCCACACAGGTGAAACTGCTAAAGATGTTTGCCACCATTTTTTGGCTGCTTTTGCAACTTTAGGGATTCCTCAGCAGATTAAAACTGATAATGGTCCTGCTTATACTTCTCAATGATTTTCCTCCTTTTTCACCCTATGGGGAATCTCTCGTGTCACTGGCATATCTCACTCCCCCACAAGCCAAGCAATTATTCAACATGCTCATTCAACACTTAAGCATCTTTTAGCTCAACAGAAAGGGGGAATGCAGGGATGTACTCCAACGGAATAGCTACACAAAGCACTGTATGTTTTCAATTTTTTAAATTGCTATGCTGATAGCAAAGTTCCCCCTATAATAAAACACTTTTCTACTTCTAAAGAAACATCATTAGACATAGGAAAAAAAGCACAAGTCCTTGTAAGAGACCCAGAAAGTAGAAAAAATCATAGGCTCATTTCCCCTATTACACGGGCGAGGGGTTATGCTTGTGTTTCCACAGATACTGGTTCTTGTTGGGTTCCAGCCAAGAACATCAGACCCTTCATTGAACAGCCAGCTGATCAAAATACAGAAAAGGATTAAAAGATAAATCATCTGTCCTTGAAGAATCAGTTGATCATACGTCCAGAGGTGGTCACAGGTCTGTTAATTTCCTTTCGCTGCTTGGCCTGTTTTACAGCATCTCATAAAAGATCTGACTGTCAGCATTGTGACCCTTTAAGGGGCAGTCAGAATAATATACAAATTAAACAGCTAGTGTGTGGGCATCGATATGGTTTGCCCGAACATCAGGAATTATCAAGTGAGCAGTGGCTTGCCATTGTTAATAAGTTTTGTAGTGTTAGCTCTAACTCCTCCTGTAGTAGTTATGGGGAGCCCTCCATTGCCATTGCCTAAAAGTAATATTTGGCTTACGCTAGTAGAGGCTTTTTTAGTATTAGTGCTTCCTCCTGTTACTTTTACTTGGCCTGTTAATCAGAAAAAAAAAAAAAGTATGGATAATTTTAACCAATTTAACAGGACAAGATACTCTATGCTTGGCTATGGCCTCTCCTGAAAGCCCATTTTCTACTTGTCTCGGTTTACCTTTAAATACATGGCCACATCCCCCTTCAGCTCATGTCCTCCATATTAAAAATCATGCTGATGCTTGGGATGAATGGGTCCCATATCTCCCTCGT